>JAPMOQ010028548.1:1414835-1576596 GCA_026543055.1 Argiope trifasciata | reverse complement strand
GAGTATATAATTTGTAAATTTAATATTCTACTCAAATAAAAATCAGTCTAAATCACATCAAATATATTTCTATTTCAAAGTATTTATTTTATCTTTAACCCTTTCATTAAAATTAGAAATTAATAGTAATATAATATTTTTATCAATGTTCGGATTTTTAAAAATCAGAATAAGAAAATTTAAACAAATTTGAAAGGAAACGATTTTTTTAAAGAAATATTCAATATAAATTGGAGTTTTAACCATAATAATAAAAATACGATATAGGTAAAAAAAATGCCAAATTTAAGAAGATTCTGAGTTTTTGAAAGTATTCCAAATCTAATTGTAAGTAACCACAGTAATAATTAGCTAAATTCTAAAGAATTTGAAAAAAGTCTGCATCATTTGAAATAACTCGCCATTTTGAGTTTTGTTTGGTGTAAATTTTTTTATTTAATTTATTGTCAAAGAGAGCTTCATATATGGTCGTTTCTGCTGTATGTAATTTCATGCACTAATTTGTTCCTGTTTTCCTTTTTTAATAGCGAATTCGTTATTAAAAAAGGAAAAAAAATCAGATCATTGTATTAGACATGTAATTTTTTTTTAGATTACTAGAGAATGATTTCTTAATTTATATACAAATGCAATGATATTTCAAAATCTAAATTAAACTTAATTCCTTAATTTTTAGCTCAATTTAGTCCATATTAACTTCATTCTAAAGTATTCTCTTATTTCTTGATCCCACTCCACTTTTTCTATCTAATTAATTCAACAGAAGCCTTGTATATATGCTGAATCGGCTGAAGTCCGACACTACCCCCCCCCCCCCACTCCGAGTGAGAAGACAGAAAATTGACAGCCATGCAAATTTTTCTAAAAGATCACTGGGTTTCCCTTGCTTCGTACACATGTAGAAAAATCCCCATTGAAAACTCATTATATATAAACACTGTGAAAAAATATTTTTCCTAGCAAAATAACCTGTTATATAAGACCAGGGATAGTTTATTTCGCCCTCCTTTTACCTTTTTCGCTCTTGTGGCGCTCTATAGCGAATATGCCTTGTTCAAGCCTCTTGTAAATAAATTATGCCTTCTCGGTATATATAAAAATGAATTTAAAAATGCAAAGTGTCTTCACTATTTTCAAAACAACCATTTGATTCAAAAATTATAGACTTACACACACGCACATATATAAAGTTTATAATGTAAGCATTAAGTATAACTTTCCTATCTTTTCAATGACAAAATCTGATTCTTGTGACAAAATATTAACTTTTCTATTCTTGCTTTATGATCTGTAAATTTTGCGATCATAAATGGAAGGATAAAATTAAGCTTGAACGATAAAAAATTTTATTGGCTGATTAGAAGACAGATTATTTTTGGATGGACAGTGAAATTTTAATGAATTACAAGTAGAATATTTTTTCTGGTCTTCAAGCTAAGAAAAAATTGCTGATTTAACCTTTGCACAGTTAGTAATAAAATTGTTAACTAATCAATTAGCCCTCAATTACAGAAAATCGCATTTATATTTTATTTTAAAACGAATGATATTTTTCTTGTATCTAGACTGTTTAAATCCAGAACTGCGGTGGTTTAATGACGATCTCTGTTTTGAGATCGAATGGATTGTTTTTGGAATGTTTAAGAATCTACCAAATATAACCTGCATATAAGAAATTAGACCATTTTATATCCTTAAATGTTTCAACTTATTCCATTTAGAGGTGAAGAAGAAGTTTCGGAAGGAGGAAACGATATCACCTCTACAATTAACAATAAAAACGGGTAAAAAATAGCCTTTGGAGAATTTTTTTTGACAGTATGTTCAAAGTAAGCAATCTTATTCGAAAACAATGCTCTGTTTTCTGATTTTTTTTTTCTTTTTGAATAAGCGAATTTTTAGTGTACAGAAACAAATCATTTATCCAACAGAGCACGGCGTGGAATATAGAAAGAACCGATCACATATGCTTTTTGCTAATGAATTAAATAATAGAAAAATATGCACCAAATAAAGAATAGAACTCAGATTTAATAGGATGCAAAAAAAGCCTGTAACATTTAAAATGACAAGTCCGTTTAACACTTCGTTCATGTACTCCAAAGATATGTTGTTGATATTGCGCTCTACTTGCTACTGTATCCCCCTCACTGTCCATACGATTTGTAATGCTTTCATTTATGCAACTGTGTTGTTTTACTGATGTGAATTTGTATTTTAACAGTTTTTGAATTAATGATAATTATGTGTATTTTCATTCAATAGGAATGCTCAGGAATCTCAACATTTGTAATGTGTTTGAATGTTACTTACAGTTTCTTGTAGTAAAAACAGCTGCTTTTTGGCTTCTTTTACGTCAAGTAGGAGTTGTTCAATGAAGCTCTCTGACATGAAAAATCCGGCATCTGGAGGGAAAAGACAACAATTAATTGTATTAGTTAAAAAAACTAGAAAAATATGCAAAAAAGAAAGAAAGTGTGATTGAGTGGGAATTTATCCACGCTCAAGTCACCTGGACAGAGTCAGTTAATATTATGAAATGCATTGCATATTTTGCAACGAAAGAAAAGTTTATAACGTCACAAGACTGGGTAAAACAATGTTTATTGTGTATTAGAAATTTGATGAAATAAGTAATGCAATTTACTGTGAGATCACAACGGCACTTTAATTGACCATCTATCAGACAAATCTAAAAACAAAATTAAAGGAATATGGCAAGAACTATAGTGATTGGGAAATAATCTTAATATATTAAACACTTAACAGTTTTGTTTTCTTTAGTGTCGAACAAAATGACACTTATTTTGAGAATTTCTTATTTAGATTCAAATAGAAATCCATTGAATACTTTACTTATCTATGTATTCGAAGTTATAAATTAATAAATTAATTTCATCAATATATTAATTTAAAAAAATTAAAAGTAAATTAATATATTAATTTTAAAACTGAATTGTAATAGTCATGAATGATTTATTTGTTGCTTACAACAATTGAAATTCGATTAATCAATGCACGTATGGCACTTGGATATAAAAAAAATTAAGCGGTTAATGCATTCGCATGATTAATACATTGAACAAATTTTTTAGATCAATTTTTAATCAACCTTTGATACAGAATTGCAATTTTAATTGAAAGATCCCGTACCAAATTTCATTTACCTAAATTATTGCTTTTTGAGTTGTGGCCTTTTATATGAGTGCGAGTTTACAGATCAATCGATGGTAAATCCGTTGACAGGTTTAGTTCAAAAATTTATGTGGATCCACACTTTAAACGACAAAGCTGGTTGTATACCAAATTTTACTCTTTACATTATTTTATGACTGTGTTCATTTTAACTCAAACAGAAGAAATTATATTTATTATTCAAAATTTGATAGAAATCTATAAATACAGTGTGAAGATTATATATCAAATTTCACGAAAATTTAAAATTGAATTTTTTTATGAGTGTTTATAGGCAGACGAGGAACAAGGAAGACAATTTCAACTAATGGAATAATCTCCCAGAAACTTTCTCGCATATTTTCCATTTTGAAGTCAAGATCATGAAATTCATGAGTACTCAAATTTTTATTTTCAGAATCCGCATATTAGAATTACGTGGAGAGTAAAATAGTAAACCTGATATTTGTATCTTACTAACTTTATATCACTGCTAAACAGCTTTTACGGAAAAGCTTAACAATGATCTCTGGCGATAAGTATTGGGATACGTTTAAATGCATCGGAAAACCGAATACATATTTTGGACGTTTTTTCCTCTCATTTGAAAAAGGATTGATTAATTACAATTATAATAATAATAATAGAGTAAAGAAAACTGATATTTGTATCTTATTAACTGTATGCGACTAGTGAACAGCTTTTATGAAAAACCTATTAAAACTGTTCTTTAAAAAATTAATATTTGTATATTATTAACTTTATGTCATTAGCAAACAGCTGTTACGAAAAACCTATTAACAGTGATCTTTAAAAAAAACCTGATGTTTGTCTATTATTAATTTTATACCACTGACAAACAACTATTACGAAAGAGCCTATTAACAGGAATCTTTGGCGAAAATCATTGGGATCTTAAGCTTAAAACAAAAGTATCAGAAAACTGAATTCTATGTATTTTGAACGTTTTTTATTCGACCGGTTGTTATTCATTCGGTTGTTATTCACCGGTTATTTCGACCGGTTGTTGACGTTTTTTATTCGACCGACTAGAATCGATAGACAACTATAATTTTATACCACAAAACAATATCACAAAATCATATACTGCATTTCTTTTATGTAAGTCACTACGTTTTTGTGTTATTGCATTTACATGCATGCAAAAGTACGCACCGATATATCGACAATCCCTAAACAAACAGGGTCATAGACTTTGATTCAAAATTTTACCCAGATTAACACTTTAGATATTAAATCTGTGTACTAAATTACTCTTATCTGTATCTTGCTTAGTAAATTACGATCGTATCTCTTATTTGTATCTTATCTCTATAATTTACTCTGTCGTTTTTATCATTTGTATAGTACTCAATTCATTTTGTGATTATCGCGTTAACTTATATTTAGATAGACGGACAGATGATTTTCTCCAAATTATTTGGTTCAAAATTTGACAGAAATATAATAAGCTAGATAAATTTGTATTCAGAAACAGAACAGATATATATATAATTTCAAAAAGTTTTTTCTCTCTCAAGAAGGTCTAAAACATGAAGATTCATCAAAATCTCGTGTTCAAAATTTTCAACGATAACTGTAGTTACTATTATGTATACTAGAAAGTAAAAACAAAATAAAGAGAGACAAATCAAACCTCCAAAATTATTCTGCAAATTTAAATTTAATTTTTTTTTCTAATGTTCTAATTTTCCAAATTTAATAATTTTTTGATTTGACGAATATAATAGTGTTCTTTGTACACTTCATATATGAAAAAGTAAAAATGTATGTATGCTTTTTCCTTAATAAATGTACTTTTTTGGACTCAGATCTAAAATATACAGATTCATCAAAACAATCGTCGAATGTAATAATAAATCGTTTAATAATAGTTTGAATTATTATAATACGAATAATAATAATAATTCAAATTTTTATACAATGCTGCTTCCGATCCTGTATACTTTATATTCGATAAAGTGAAAAGAATAATATATTATATTCGTAATAAAGAATTTCTACCAAAAACAAAGAACATTTTGCTGACATTCAAATATTTAAATTAAAAAAAAAACAGTTTCGGTTTCTAACCCAACTTCCTCTTACATTCAAATTTTACGGTTGTGTAAACCTTTCAGACGATTTTGCAATAAATTTCGATCAAGGACAAGAGTAACAAAAACGATATCTAGAGTAATGATTATAAATGTCATGTTTCGTCTGGCGAAGTAACATACAAAAATAAACTTCGTTAATACGTTAGGATTTTATAATTCGTCACGAAGAATTTTGGAAACTATTCACTTTCGATACTAGATGTTCTCCATAATAACAGCATTAATTTTTTGATATCCTTCAATTTCGAGGAACTATTTAATCTTATCGCAACAATAAGAAATACTATTTTAACTATCCGGTAAACTAGGCGTGGTTTGGGATTAAATTAAGTTTTAAAATATTTTCGGAAACACTTACATTATAAATTTTGTATAAAACATTGAAAGTTTAATGTCTAATAATTCAGTACATTTATAACATATTAATTTATAAGTTAAAGTATTAAAAATATCACATTTACAATAACCTTTAAATTTATCGCATATAAAATCGACCATTGGAAGATATGTGGTATAGAAGTTGGAAGCGAGGGAAAAAATGCATGAAATATTAGAACCAATGACGAATATAAATAGGAAATGCACATCATGAAGTGTTTTTTAAATAAATTAGTTAATTTACTTTCCCATTTCACTCATTTTTAATTTGACTCACATACTAATGACTCATTTCAGATTAACTTTTTTAGTGAAATAACATAGCAAATAAGTGTTTGTTGATATCGGGCTTGAGTAGGATTCACATTCGCACATACTATTATTTAACAGATTGCATAGATATAGTTTTCGTAAAAACTGTAATAACTAAATAAACGTAATGAAACGGACCGTTTATATTCGACAGTATTCATATTATACTGTAATTTTTTTGAATTTGTATTTTTTAGAAATTTTTTCTTCGAAAACTATACAAATAATATTTGTTAACAATTTGCCTTAAAACAACCCTCTTCAGACCAAAGGACCTAAGAATACCTAATCGGTAATCCGCCAGCATAGTTGTCGTTCTCACCATCTGACAGCAGTTCAGAATTATAGAGTATGCCCCAAAATAGCTTTAATGTTGCTTTAAATAGGAAAAACGTTCTCTAAAATGAAGAATGTTTTCTTTAACCTTCCAGCGGGCGCGCGTATGTGAGAGATACACTAGAGATGAATTTCGTTTTATAACTTTAGATCTGGTGGCACTGGGAACGCCTGACCTTGGCTATTTGTCTCCCTCCCTTTGACCTATTTTCAGTTGTCGTCGTAAGTTTGTGGAGTTAATAGGTCTCTGACGGTCAGATATTTGTATTTTAGAGATACGCGTGACCGTTCATGTAAGTTTTTGTCATATCTGATTTTGTATAATTTACAAATAAATCCGTACCAAAGCCAAACTAGGTATTGAAGAAGTGGAAGATGCGACGTCAGGGAAAAAACCCTGCCAAAAAGAAAAGCGGGCTAGAATCACGAGGTTGAGTTGTGAGATTTGACAGAAATTTATATGTTTGGAGCACACAAAACACATTTGTTCAAATTGCAACGCTGCAATGAAATAACAATGAAACTATTTTCTTCCTTTTCATATCTAACTTTCAATTACTTTTTCCTTTTTATACATAAATTATGTATTTTTGCACTTCTATATTTTATATGCAAACTGTTCGGTCAAAATATCGACAATTTCATTTATGTTATTTTTAAATCAATTCAGTTAACCTGTAGTCATTTTATATAGTTATTGCAATCTATGTTTATATTGTTTCTGCTTCTTTTTATGTAAAAAATGTTTAAAGTAATTGTAGTTATTAATCCTAAGCTATTTACAATATAATTTTTATAGTTACGCTTTTGAAAATTTACAATTTATTATAGCGTATGTGGGAAATACGCGCGACCTTTCATGTTGGTATGACGGCCTTACCCGCTGTAAGGTTAAGAGGGAAACCATTAGTTACATATCTCGAGATCACAAGCTGCCAAATGAAATAAGAAGTGGAAAAATTGATAGGGTAATTGTGTTTTTAGAACTCTGCATATTCCCCGGCTCGTAAAAAATGTACAGTGAAGTAGTTTTTGTGAGATTTTTTTTTAATCATAAACCAAAGAGTTGGGAGGTGACAGAAATCAAGTGACCACTGATAACATATCTAAGCGTCAACTTTAGTCAAGTTATATCAACATCCTGCTTTTAAAGCAACACTGGGACTATTTGGGGACGGATTTCGTAATTTTGAACATCGGTCAGATAGCTTCAAAAGCTTTCATATTAAACAAGGCAGGTGACTAGTTCTTATGTCCATTATATTAAATATAGCGATAATAAAATGTTGTGAAGAAAAGATTTTCATTTTTACTACTAATGTACTTCTTTTAGATCAATTAATATCTTGGTACTTTTCCATTATACCGGCGCAGGCGATAAAGTAGCCAGTAATGATGCAACCAACGCCAAACGAATTATCGACTCTGGTAACCTTTTACCGCCACATTTTTAAAGCAAGTCGCGGCCATTTCTTCGCCCAATCCAAAATGGCGACTGTGTGCTGCCGCCAAAAAGTACTTGGCGGAATTTGCGCCGGTATAATGGAAAAGTACCAATATCCTTATATGGAGTTAACTGACGTAACCAATTCGTCTGATGGACGGTCACATGGCAAGGATTATTTCCAGCGAAATACACAACAGATAAAGACCAGTGAGAATGGTCTGTCCAAAACTTTCAATCATATTCTCTAATAAAACGGTTATCCCTCTAGCCCCGCATAAAATTTTCAACTTTCGCCAACCATAATTACGAAATACGAATCTTTGGCGTGATTTTAGCATTTTCACTAGATCTATCGAATGCCCTTTGGCGAAGTTTTTGGCTATTAATAGTTCACGAATATCGAATTTCTGTTTTAAACTTGTTTCGTTCAACTGACTGAAATCAAAATTGGACGCAGATCTACAATCGTAGTCACAAAGTCACTTTTTTGTTGAATCAAAATTGATATGTTTAACTCATTGCATTTCTGAATTATCGCATTCGCAGACTTATGAAAATATAGACCAACAGAAAGATCTAGATGGATTTGCTTTCAAATTTTATAGGTTATATTAAAACTGTACCAGATTTTATCCATCTAATACTCTTTGTTTCGTAGTCTTAACTTATATTTGGACAACCGGATAGACAGACTTACAACCAATGGATTTTACTCAGATCACTACAAACTTAGTATAAACATCGAAAATAAATTTTATCCCTCAAACTCAAAGCATATTTGAGTAATCTTAGTAGCAGACAGATATAGATAATGCTAAAAATACGTTTTTCGAATTCAGAGAGGTCTAAAATGAGGAAATACGTCAAAATCTCAAGTTCGCTTATTTTTTTAAGGTTGCAATATTTTCTCTATATTTCTTACAGTCAAGCGGTGTGTTGTATATAACATAGGAACAAATTTAATGATAATCGTTTTTAAAGGTGCGGAGGAATGGTTAAGAAATAGCGGAAAATAATACAAAGGAATCTAAATATTATGTTTGATATGCAGGAAAATAAATATTATTTATCACAAGTTAACATAGAATAAGTAAATAAAATTAAAATTAGTGAAAAATGCGTTTTAAATTTTGTTTACATGAGACTGAAAGTATAGTTCAATAGACAGTCAACTCATGGTTAGATTTGACTCAAAATTTGGCAGGTGTTTAGACTAAATATGCTAATTCTGTTTTTTGAATTTTATCTATCTAGCTCTCTTATGTTAAATTATATTCGAACTGTCGGACAGACGAACTTCTCCTGAACAGATTTTACTCAACATTTGATACAATCTACAGAAATGAAGTAAAAACCAATACCAAATTTTGGCCATCTATCTCAAAGTGTTTTTGACGCAGACAGACAGACAGATGCCAATAATGTGCTTTTCGAACTCAGCGAGGTTTAACATATGGTGTGAATTTAGCATGTTTACTGAATTTATCGTGTCATCCTTGGCGAGTTATTTGGCGATCACTTGTGTGAGTTAATAGTATCCAAAAATCGAATTTGCGTTTTAGAAACGTTTTTCTGAATCGATTAAAACAAAATTCTAACAACAAACACTTTCCGTCGCAAAATCTCAAATGAATTTTCATATATTCAAGTTAGGCTTTTGAATTATTTCGTTTACATATTCTGAAGCAATAACTCTTTCTTAGATTTACAAAAAACACTACAGATGTTAAATCTGGGAACCGAATTTTAACTCTCCAGCTTTCTTCATTTTGTAATTATCGTGTTAACTTAGCCGGGCTGACAGATTTCCTTTTAACAAATGTTTTATTAAAAATTTGATAAACATCTACAAATTTATTGTAACGACCTTATACCAAATTTCAATCATCTAGCTCAAAGCATTTTTGAGTTATCTTTATCACAGACCGATATACAGACGGATATTTTTTCAAAAATTTATTTTTCGAATTAAGAGACGTTTAAAAGTCAAATTCAAATATGTCAGAATCTCGAATTCGAATTTTTCGACCCTTAACTACACTTTCTCTATACTACGTATATGCGAAAGTAAAAATAATTCGAAAGATTTCATTAACAAACCATTAAACAATGTTACTATACATTCTGCGTAGTATTTCTTCATCAACAGGTTGTCGCTAATAACAGTTTTAAAAAATGCTTAGTTACATTTTATTTAAAAATTCATCAATATTTCAACAGTTTCACTCAAATTTAAACCTTTCTTCAAAAATTCCAGAGTATATTATTCTTTAAAAAATTTTCAAGCCACTTTGAATTTCAAAAAGTAAATTTTTAATACCTTCCATTTTAATTCTTTTCTAATTTCCATAAATTCAAACAGAAAAAAAGCAGTATATTTTACAAACTTTTTCACTTTTAATTACAATATTTATATGCATTAAGACTGCATTTAATTCATTTCTTAATCTTTTTATGTAAATGTGACGATTATTGTATAGTTATAAATAATTACTGTATATTTTCAAAATAAATTAAAGATGGATAAATAAATTCTAAAACATTTATCATGCAACAATGTTTCGGATTAGAGTTTTGAATCTGCTTTACATTTTTCTCTGAATGAAGTAGCATCACATGTTTGATTAAAAGTACTAATAAAATCGTACGCAATACTTTTATTCAAATAATGGCACAGTTAAGAAATTTATAATAAAAAATATTTCATGTTAACAGATACGATTAACTTGGAATAAAAAGGAGGATTATCTCACATAAACAATAACGGAGTCATACTCATACTTTGAGTGGATTGAAGTTGAAGATTTAAATTCTTATCAAAAAATTTCGCTTCGAAATATGCACCAAATTTATTGAAAAAGGACGTATCAATTGTCAGTACTAATAACAATCCTGACCGTCTCTTCCGTAAACACGAAAATGACATGAAACATATTTTCATGCTTTTTTTTTGAAGTATTCAACTCAAAGAACATACCTTTGGAACAAGCTCCCTTTAAATCACAAGAAATTTCGTCTCAAAATTCTGATCTAAAAAAATGTTTTCTATACTATAAGAGCTTTCTTCAAATTTTTCTTCGAGTGCTAAATTTTTTTAAAAATATTTATTGGCTCTGACTTTCTAGTGTTAGAGGATAGCAGTGTTTGTCCCCGAAAATTCTAAATTTTCCATTCCAATAATGATAAATAAACAGTTATAACAGGTACAGTTCCGAAATCAATATATATCCTTAAGTTTATTTTAAAATATATATGGGGCCATAGTGGCCTAATGGTAAGTTCTCGTCTTCGGAACTGGAAAGTTTTAGGTTCATGATCCGATTCCACTAAATAACCGTCGTGTAAGCGGGCCTGGTATGCGTTAAATACGTTCGAACCAAACGTCTTCTCGCTGATGAGGTGTGGAGAGGGGGATTTTAGATAAGGTGTCATCCTCATCATCTAACCGCGGTTCAAATTTATGAGATCTGTCCCAAAATAGCCCTAGTTTTGCCTCAAAACGGGTCGTTAATATAACTAAAAAAACTATAGACCCATCACATGCACCTAAATTGATGCATTTGTTTTGAATTCTCATGTACATATCCACAGGAAAAAACACAGAAAATCATTCTTTTGGCAAATCCGACAAAAAATATATTATTGATTGCTGTAAAGATCTTCGCATTTCGTACAATTAGTTCTTTGGGCCTTTGATTCATCGTGATCACACGTAAACACTCAGACGGACAGCTAATATTTTTCGGATTCAACGTAATTTAATAGGCAGGTATTCGTCGAGAGAGCGTAGTAAAATTATTTTCTTCTTGTGTAAATAATTCCATAGTAATATTTTGTTCTTGAAAGAAAGCTCCGATGTCCATAAACCCTGTAGATTCTTTTCTTATGTTATCAACGATTTTAAGAAAATTCCATTGGCAATCTTAAGATTACCGGTTTCTGTAAAGAGAAGAAACAACTGCTTCGATTCAGGACGTGACAAGTAAACAACGGTTTAGAAATCGTAGACTGCAAACTATGAGATATCTTTCTGACTGCTATATTGTCTACCTTATCAATTCAACTACAATGAACCTTCAACCTCTTATCACCGATCGTCTTCTTAGTCACAGATTACAGTGACAGAATTCGACTTTTGATTTGAGTCGAGCTTTCGCTATATCATTTATGCAGAAAATCTAAGTTATTATATTCAATCGTTCATCTGTCATGCAAAAAATATGGATCTAAAATCTATCTATCAATTTTTTTATTATGGTGATCTTATCTTTATATTTAGATCATACAGATTGCATCAAATGAATACATATTTATATGGAAATAATATAACCTGATTCGTGTAAGATCTCAGATTTCATTAAATGATATTATTAACAAAGGATTAATGGATAAAAAGAATGTCATCTTCATCAATGGATAAACAAACAATCTCCGCAATTCTTAATAAGGTAAGTCATTTATTATTCTATTATTATTTCAAAAAATGTATTACATTATTATTTACTATTTGATTTTATTATTTACTTTTGAAATTCTACCCCATTCTGTTTTATTGAAATCAACTCGCATGATACTACAAACAAAAGTAAATGTAACTGAAAATTTCCATGAAACTGAGCTAAACAGCATTTTAAACTACGCTGATATAAGATATTTTTTAACCCTTTAACTGCATTGGGGATCACCACAGACAGGTGGGTTCATATAAATTACACTCTAAGAAATGCAGCGTGGCAGTAAATGTATTAATTTTGCTGTAATTTCATTAAATCATTTATATTTGATATATTTGTGAAACTTTTGTTTTATTTGTTATATTCATTAGCTTCAGAAATATAAGGATGTCCCAGAAGTCACCTTTAACTTAAAATAACTGTCAAAGCTAAAGAGACAATCCCTCAGCACTAACCAAGGGTACAATTTTGATTTTTAACAATGCGGATGGATTTTGCTAGTAAAACACAGGATATCCTACTTTTATGATGAAAATATAATTGATTTAATATTTTCGTTTGATGAGATAAAATATGGTTAATCAATGTTGGTTAACATTTCTTAATTAATGTTATTAATGTGAAGGTGAACAGCTGGTTGTTGAAGACGGTTAGTTAAGTTTTTACAAATAATAAAGGCATGTATTGTGCGTCAGTGTGTTAATTTGGCTGTATAAGAGCTACTAAACATGTCACATTTATAATTTTTTGGATAGAAAGTTTACATCGAAGCATTTTTTTTACAATTTTAATTCATTAAAAATTAAGAGGAAATTTGCCATTTTTCTGGCGTAACTTAAAAAAAATATTGCATTCACCATTTAGATTGAAGTGAAGTATAGTGTGCAGCCCTGAATTTCTCGCCAATACGGCAACCCAACGGAACGTTCTTCTAGTAATCATAATTCTGTTTTGTTTACTACTTTTTACAATAGTTGAGTTACACATGATCTATAATTATTTTATGAAAGATGCTGAATTAAAAATAATAAAAAATATCGATGAAGGATTTTAATTTTGTTCTTTATTATAATGGAAAGTTTTTTTTTACAATTAATAATAAATACAAATCTATTTTTTAATGTAAATATGAATAGGAAATATTTTTGTTAGTATGCACATTTAAAAATTGCACATTGTTAGTATGCATATCTGCGTTCTCACATTAAAAGACAGCTGCAATGGAGTTCTTCGCTGTTCTCGTAATTCTTTTGCTGCTGTAACACTCGTTCCATTAATAATTTGTTATGTAGACAATTGTACAAGAATGGATGTCTGGTTAATGTATTTTGAATCTACAGAATGGATGAAGATGAGTGAAATACATATATTTAAGAATTGATGAAAGGAAGGAATATTTGTTTGTATGTACTGTTCCTGTTATGTACTGTTCCACAGTCCTTATGTTCAATGTGCTAGCGAAGCTACTAAAATCCCCTTTCCCGTTGGTAGCGAAGGCGTAGGATGTTATTTTAAGTTAAAAAATTATGTCCGGTGTCTTCTTCAGATGCCGATAGGCATCGAGTGTTCTAAATTTTGCTCTTTACACAACAGACCGGTGCAGCCGGTTTGAAAAACTTCTACAAAATTGTTAATATAAGCGGTGATAGTGATACCAGAGGTTAAAAAAATAAAAATATCAGTTACAGATTAAATAAATCTCAATCAAAATTCTAATATCAGTTAAGATCATTATTTTAATGTATAAAGTCCTAACCATAACTGTTTCTTAAAAGTGTTTATTTTGTCCTCATCTGTATTGGCGATTTGGCATCCTTGGTGTAGCAAGGGGCACACTATTCTTCACTTTTACCAAAATTTATATATCATTTTTAAAATTCTCTCTCTCTCTCTCTCTCTCTGTATATATATATATATTCAATGTTTTTGTCTCATACTTTTTTCTATTTTTAATCAGCTTTGAAAAAGTTATTTTAACCGTATTTTATAACAATATATTTCATTGTTAAAGTGAAATTATTTGAATTATGAATTTTGAAGTGAATTCTTGCTATAGTATTTCAGATTTAGATAATTGAATTTGTTTCAGTCGTTGATGATGAAACTAGATATCTTATTTTTCTTTAATGAGTTGTTTTTTTTTATTTAAAGGATATTTTAAATTCTCATTTTGAAATGTGTTGTACTTTCATGAAATGTTTAATTTGATAAGTAAGCAATAACACATTTGTTAAATGCACCCATTTTTAAACACTCATTATTTAATGTAACGTAACTGTATCCAAAAAATATACTACCTTGCATTTTACTTGAAACCTGCTTTCTTATTTTAATGCATTGAATATATTGTTGAATTAGAGATTTTTTTATTGAATGATATTCTGAGTTATTATACAAATTAGTAAAAATATCTAATATTACACACGAAACTTCAATACTGAATAATTCTGCTTTTTATATTTAAATTTTAAATAAAGATGTTTTGTTGCTTAAAGATCTGATTTACATTCGACGAAGTTTGAATACTGTTTAAAGTTTGAATGTATTTTTGAAACTAAATTTTACATTGTAAGTGAAATGACAGACAATTAGTGAGATGCCTTGAACAATGAATGGATTAGCAACTAGGCATTTCACTAGGCTCGGAGGGAATCAATTAAAAAGACTTTATATTCACAACTCCCAAATACACAGGTTTGTGAAAATAGCAATTTCTATAAATGATAAAACATTAAGATGTTATAAACATATACAACTGGCAAAACTAAAAATTGCGACTGAATATTTCGAATAACTACAACCGATGGTTTATTTAAAAATTCTTTAATAATTCGTACTTCATGCTTTCAATTTTATATTTACCAGCGGGTGACCGAGCTCCGCTCGGAGAAAACAGGTATCGAAGCTAACTCGAAGATTTAAATTTTCAATTGTGATTTATCAAAACAATACATGCCATAAGAAAATTTGTGAAACCATTGGTGAAAAGATAACCGGTTAAACCTCGGCTTTTCATCGTCCACCAGCGATGTCATGTCTTGATGTTCCATTGGAAATCCCCATCAGCACTGGTCTCTTCCATGTTTGCTGACCATGCACGGAGCGCTTGGGTTCATATCACCACACGGGTTATGGATCATCCATTTCGAGATCAGTTCCTTGAGTTCCGGATCATCTTCTGGAAACTTTATTAGTTCGCCATATTGGCTATAGATGGCAGCACGTTACCGCTTGAAACCTATTAGCTATTATGGCGAACTAATAAAGTTTGAAAATATCCTATCTGTAACTCCGAACTGCTCGATCGTAGCGCTTCAAAACCGGCGCCAATCGATTCCTCGTGGCCAAAAACCCCAGACCCCCAAGTTTACCGGAGTTTATTAATTCTGGGGCGATTTTCGACTTGGAAACCATTCCTCGTATTATAGTATAAGATTAACCGATATTTGTTATGATAGAAATATACAGCAAATATAATAATTTGACATGCCTTTAAAAATGCCATTTGTTCTGATTATACGATATCATGAGAAAAATAAATACAGTTTATTTTTTAATTTAGGAACTAGATAATATATTTCTTGAGTTTGTAGGAGGTGATGTTGGTTCAGGATAGAACCCGGCACCTTTGGATTATAATTTTTGGACCCGATAACATAACCACAGGACAAAAGCATGCTCATCTCCCGTAGATGTTATCTGTCTTATTAACATATCACCAAAAGTTACCTATAAAATTTTAAGCAAATCATTTGATCAATTTCTAAATAGATGATTTTTGCTTTTACACCGCTTTTAACTAAAAAAAAAGTCATATTTTTCAAATTTTTAAAAACCACTTTTGGTACTTAACATTTATTTGGTACATAATAATATTTTATTGGTATATTTTGGTTTAATAGACGTTTTTTCGATCTTTTTTTGATCATATTTAAAAATATAAGTTTCCCAACGTTTTTCACAAAATTCAACCCGACAGTGATCACATCCCTTAAGCAAATAAAGTCTGACAGCTAATATTATGAATATTTAATTTACTATTTTACTTTCATATAAATGTTTGGTAAAAGTGTAGAACAGTGTGCCCCTTGCTGCGCCAAGGATGCCAAGTCGCCAACAAAGATGGTGGACAAAATAAACTCTTCCGTGGAACAGTTACGGTTGCCATTTCCAGCCTTTTGATTTAGAATGTTTAACTAATTATAATTATTAGTTTAATACTGCCCGGTGCCTTCTACAGATGCCTTCGGCATCTGTAGAAGGCACCGGGCAGTATATTTTAACTTTAAAAAAACATCCTAGGGCTTCGCTTTCATACGGAGCGGGAAAGCAGTAGCTTCGCTAGCAAATTGAACAGATGGGCGGCGTGGAATAAGGAATGTGAATAATTCCACGGCAGACTTCTTTTAATACGAAAACGCAGACGATTTGCGAATTCGCATAGTGATAATCAAAAATTTTAAAACGAAAAAAAAAATTTTTTTGTAAATATTAACACTAAAAATGAAATAAATGTTATTTTCATTAATATTAATTTTATTCTAAACTTTCTTTGTATAATAAATTTTAAATTAAAATAATAAGCAAAATGTAAATAATCTGCAATCGATATTTTAAATATTAAATTTATTATAAAACAGTTGTAGTTCCAGAACAGCTCAACTATTGTAAAAAGTAGAAAACAAAACAGAATTAGGGTTACTGTAAGAAAGTTCCGTTGGGTTACCATATTGGCGATAAACTCGGGGGCACACCGTGCTACACTTTAACCAAATGCTTTTTTTTTTATTATTATTATTTAAATGCAAAAAAAAAAATATTGTTTTTCAACTCCCATTCTTTTCGGCATCGCCTAAATGATGACAAAACTGGATGCAAATTTAAAATCTTATTTTGAGGAACCAACTCATCAAATGAAATCAATGAAATGATTGCTATATTCTTAAGAATTTTATTCTTAAAGACTCTTTGTATGTATTTGAATACAAGAATTTGTATAAATATATATATTAATAAATTTTCACGAAATAATTCCTAATTATTTATCAATAAAATTATTGCTATGTACTTAAGAATTTTATTCTTAAAGACTCTTTGTAGGAATTTGAATACAAGAATTTGTATAAAAAATATATTAATTAGTTTTCACGAAATACTTCCTAGTTATTTTTCACATGTCTATTTTTTTTCGTGGAATATTGGAATGGTGAAAATATACGAAAAAATACCTACTGAGAGATGATGGTTCGCTTTTTGAATTTGGTTGCTGGGGCATGAGATTGGATGGATTTTGTAGAGGTGACACTTTGCATGATTTTCTTACTGACTTTGTTTCTTCTTTTCTAAAATAACAAAATCGAATCAGAATCTAAAAAAACGCAATAAGGTACATAAAGTGTTAGTATTTAGTTAGTTACAATTTGATGGACACATGTCAGAAGATTAATAGAAAAAAATTAAGTATCCAGTAATATTAAATATCTATACGTCTTCAAGCTATCGCAGAAAAAGTAGCAAACGATAATTTTAATCACATTTAAAAAAATTTGAAATATTTATTTTTTATCTAGAAATTTTCAGTAATTTTACATTTATTCATTAATATTTCCGTCAATAAAAATAAGAAATATACATATAATTTAATTTATTTTATGTCACTTTTCTGAAATTCCATTTAAGTTACGATACAGACAAAAGAAAAAAAAGGAATTCGAAGCAAATAGATGCTTAAATTCGTTTATTGAGATTAATTGACATTCAACTGTTTAATCATTTGCGCATTGATTCTTTTTTAAATGTTTTTTTCTTCGATTCTTCACTCTGCTGTTTCGTTTCATGACTTGATTTACGAAACGAATTGGCAGAATGAATAATTGAATCTGAAACGACTTCACAAGCGAAAGTGAAAAATTTGTAATTTTATCAAATGATTTGTATAGAATAATTCAAAATTTCTACATTTTAAATTACGGTATGACATTTTTAAATCTCGCATGATGACACCTAAATTAAGAATTTTAATTTTCACCTTAATATTCCTCAAGTTTTTTTGAATTTTTCAGTTCGTTTTACTCTCTCCCGGGAAATATATTTTATTTACAAGAAGCGCGGGCAAGGCACTATGCTCTCAGCGTGGCGCAAAATCTGAAGAAACGGAAAGAGAGGGAAGATGTCTTTCACTGTGCTTATATAATATTAATATTCTGATAGGAATTTCTCGTCATGTCGGATTCTGATAAGGGAAACACAGGGATCTTTATGGGCCGCCATGGCCTGGTCAGTAGAGCTTCAGTCTCGTAACCGAAAGGGACCAAGTTCTGTCCTCGTCTCGGCCAAAAACCGCCGTGTTGGCTAATGGCAGTTGGAGCGCGTTAAATATGTCGTAGTTGCAAAGTCCTCCAAGTTCCCATAGCAAATTATACCTCTGGGGGTACTGAGTCAGGGATGAGTCGGTCTCTGATTTGGATCTAAATTCTGACTTGAAGATGGATGAATGAGTGTATGAATGAGTTAGACCTCCCCCTAAAAAGGGTTGTGACGTGTGTGTTCGAGCAAAGTCGTACTTTCACCTTAACGGTGCTCGTTAACAACGAAAGGCGCACACTTCTGCCTTAATTTGAAAGAGCTCCGCTCATTCGGGATAGGTATGGTATGACCAAGTGGCATTAGACCCACCACCACCACCAGGGATCTTTCAAAATAATGTGCTTGACTGAACTCAGCGAGAGGAAACTAGGTTGCTTTTGGTCGTTTCAGCAATTTTACAAAGCTACTGTTGAATTCATTAGATAGAAAAAGAGGAATTGTATCAAGAAACAAGAGAACATTTTAGAATAACTTTGATACGGGCGAAATTAAACTGAAAGTTAGGAAATTAATTGTTTAAATTAGATTTTAAAATATTATTATTTATATAAACTTACGTTATAATGCTGTTTTCTCAAATTATAATCTTGGATAGAATTTTTTAATTAAATAAATTAAAACCTGATGCATATTTTTTTTTGCTTTAAATTTGATATAATTTTTAATCTATATGTTCTGCAGATCCTGAACTAAAAAAAATAAGAAATCTATTCACTTGGGAATCTTTTAGTTGTTTTAATGCTTCGCAAAGTGGAAATATTTGGAAATTTTACGCTATTTATAATTTGAACACAAATATTTAATAAATGTATAGAAATAAAGTTTATTTTTTAGTTCAGGAATTAGATAAAATATTTCTTGAGCAATCTGCAGAGTTTTTAACAAATTATTTGATAAATATTGAAACTGGAAGATTTTTGCTTTATACTTCTTTTTGGCCAAAAACAAGTTTTTTTTTTAATAAAGATTTTGAAAGAACTTTAAAATGTTTGAAGAATACATTTTGAAAGAACATTTTTGAATATATTTTAAAGAATGCATTTGAATGAAACATTTTGAAAGAACTTTGAAGCTTATTTGGTACATTTTGCTTTCGCGTATATTTTTGAATCTTTATTATGCAAAAATTCAGAAATATTATGGTTCCCCATAAGTTTATTTCCCATTTTTAATACTATATTTCTTACTAATTAATACACAATATTTACTGCGTAAGATATTATTTATTTTGTTATATAAGAACCCCTTTTGCTCTATTACCATCTTCCATATCTCAGGAGGCATCATTATGCCTTCTTTCCAAAATTGTTGCGTTTTGGACAAGAAAAATTCTCGAAGTGCGCCTTTATTTCGCTGATGGATTTAAAGCGCTTATCGCGAAGAGAATTTAGAATAGAATAGAAAGGAGAATAAGAATAGAAAGAAGTAATAACAGATGGAGCGACCTCTGGTGAGTTAGCAGGATGCGGTAAAACATCCCTGTCAAATATTAAGAGCTTTTCTCTTATGTTTAATGTAATATGTGGCGTTGTTATGATGAAAAACTACACCTAGTCGATTCATTAATTTGTTATATAGGAACGCGAGATGGTAGCTTTTTTTATGGTAGGTATTTTAGCTATGGTAGCTTTCAATTAGAGACGGTAGGTATTTTTCTGCTGTGATAGCTTTCAATTGATGACAATATTTCATGGAATGTATTGTTTCACTTTGAGGAAGGAGTTCGTAGAAAATTAAGCCTTCCAAATCTCGCTAAATGGACAAAAGAACTTTTTTAGGGAGTAATTCCGACCTTGCGGCGATTGAAGACATTATCCTTACACCAAGTGCGTTTTCTAAACACATTTTTACATAAATTACAAGTTTCATCTTCAGTGGCACGTCTCTTTAAAAACGCAATGAGAAAGATACTTTTGGGACACTAACATAAATAGAGGGGTTTTTTTTTTAAAAAAAAAAAAAGGTAAAAATTATTTATTACAAACGTAGTCGCATACCTTTAATTATAATGGGAGTAAAAAAAAAGTTCTAAAACGAACATCTATCGTTTACATCAACGTTTTAACGATGCAACAAAACAGCTTATATAATTAAGCAATGTCATGGTGTGATATTATTTATTTTATTTTATCGCCATTTATCTCACATAACGATGGGATTAAACAGGCAAAGCCGGAAGAATAAAAACTAAAAGTAAGTCTGATAGCTTAGTTGTGTCATAACACGGGATTAAAAACACGGAATTGATCAAGCGATACATATCTTTCTAAGAAGAATTCTGAATCAATAGGGATAGTTCTGTTCTATCATGCTTCATGAGAAATTTAAATATCAGTGTAAAGTTTGTTCTTGAACAGATTCATATAATATTATTATAATATATTCGGTGTTAACCATTTAGTTCCTGTGTTATAATCTGTGATACTTTAATTATGGGATAAAAATATTATAACTTATCATATATCTAAAGGTGATAACTTGTAATATATTTAAATGCATATCATAAATATATTAATATATAATATTTAAATGCGAGCATACTATCTATAAATTTTAGCATGCGTGATGCAATATGCTGGATTATAAAGCTTACAAAACGTTTTACAGACCAGATAATTCAACTGAGAGTTATCAAATATGGAAACTAATAACTTCTTATGTAGTATATGTTCATTAAAACCATTTTCAATTCTTTCAGGATCTTTAATTAGATTTTTAATTAAAAATTAATTGAGTTGTAAATGTCTTTCTTCAATCTGATCAGATCATATTATTGCACAAAAACCGATTATCTTACCACTTTAAAAACTTTAAGGTGGTTTTTAAAAATTGATTTTTTAATAATCCATTTCATTTTTATTTAATTTTTTCCCTGATTTTAATGAATTAAAAAATATATTTAAGCGTGCCCTGTAAAATTTTTCATAATTTTAATTATACTATGTTTTAGTTATACTATATACGTGCTTTGAAACGTCCAATCACATATATTTTTTGAATGTATGCAATCATTGCTATGATTAGGAATAAATTTACAAAATTTGAAATAAATAAATAAACAAGGATTAGAAATAAATCAGAGTCATGGAAGAGGACTCCAGGTTCAGAATCCGATTCCACTAAATTCCATTCCTATCTCTTGTCTAATGCACTTTGAATCTGACTTCGTGAATCAAATGTGTTGGTACGGTTCAGAAGTTTTGAGAGGAGATGGCCAGCTCAGGTGACATCCTCATCATCTGACCGGGACTCAAAATTACGAAGTTTGACCTAAACTAGTCCCTAGTGTGGCTTTCAATTGGCACGTTAATAAAATGAAACTTAAAACTTCGTCCTCTTTCACGATTCAATTTTTCTGTTTTTGAAGTTCTCTGAGATATTTAATATACTTATATGTTTAATTTCATGATTGTTGTTTATGAGTAACCAATAACAATGTTTTCTTATACTTAACAGTTAGTTTACAAAAATTTAGAGTCACTTGTTTTAGAATAAAATAAATCTCTAAATGCATTGAAACTTTAGTTAGAAATTTATATATTTTACCAATAGTGGTTTACATTAATGTATATTACTTTAATTTCTGTTTTAATAGAATTCAAGAACATTACTTTAATGTCTCGATCACACAAAAATTTACTTAATTTTTATATTGTGAATTATTAAAATATAATGTGAAGTAATTCTCATTCTACAGAAATAAAGTCTTCACTCTTTCTGTGTCATAGCTGTGATAACAATCGGATATCTTCTTTTGTGTCCATCCTTGTAATGTTGTTAATACGATAGTTACCACGTGATTCACCTACTTATTGATCTAATTAGTTAGCACCGATTATCTAATTAATCAATCCAAAAACAAAAAATATATATGAACTTTACCTACGGAATAGAAATTCCTCAGGCCGGATTCTTTATTACCTCTGATTCCTTGGTTTTAAATGTTTCAATCTTACTAATAGTTATTCTAATATTGTTTATTATCTAATTAAATTACTCTTTTTCTACTACAGTTAAGAAATGACGAATAAGAGGTCGCCTTTCTAGATAGATGGTCCGATTCACATTCTTAAATCATGACAACGAAAGTGTTAAAAAAATCAGCAATACATTCAAGAATTTTTTTTTCAAATGATCGATCCGAATCAAAACTTGATATAAACGTAGAGATTTAATTAGCGGCCATTACTATTCTATATTTAGTTTCATTTTATTGTAATAGATGGCACCAGGGATTCCACTGAATACCACTAATCCAAAGTATAAGACGCGTGACGTCAAGTTTGACGTCACGCGTCACGCGAACTGTGAACATTCGCTCGGCAGACGGAGAGTGGGAGGGTCATTTGCTTCGAATAATGATTAATTAGTAAGCAACGTAGTTTTGTCATGAAACACTTTATTAGGCTTCATCCTTGGTGGCATCTAAAGGTGATACTTTTTTCTCAATTGTAAATAGCCTGTTCTGTCATAATTCTTAATGTCTTTTCTTTATTCTTTGCTGTAAATTAACTTTCTTATTCAAAAGCTTTTTTTCTTCAATCAGCGACCCTAGACACTGATCTAAATGAGGTTGAATGGGCATTTTGTCCCATCCATTCCTACATAATTATTAAATTATGGTATCAATGAAAAATATAATTGTTTTGTTTTTGAGTTATAGCGTTTACATACTGACAGACCTATAGAAAATATATTCATTGCAGATTTAATTAAAATTAAATACAGACTAAAAGTTATGGTCTAAGAATGATAGTAAAATTCATCTATATAGCTCTGAGTTATTGAGTTCATGAATGAAAAATAGAAAGATAGCTAAAAAACTTGATCCATTGTTGCAAAAGATTTATATAGTCAAGTAATGAAACTATATATTATATACATTCCATTTATCGAACTTTTTTTAATGTTTGTTCATATCCACATGTGAATAGAGAGACAGAGTTCCCGTAAGTGTCCAGATTGTCCCACTGTCCAAAATAAAACAGGTTGATGATAACAGTTTATTTGCAATTTCACTAGTCTTTTTTGCATTTTTTGTTTGTTTGTTTAGATTTTGTATTCGCATTCAGATGGACTAAGAAGCAGACGTTATGAATCGTTTTTCTGATTCAGGAATATCTAAAACTTAAATTCTTTTAAAAATATCGAAATCACGTTTCTAAAGGATTACAATATTTCGTATAATAGAGAATAAAAACTACCTTATAATATATAATTAAAAAAAACTATACACTTACTGATACATATCTGTAAGATAGGTTCGAAAAGACAAACTGAATAACAGAATGAGCTATACATACAGAAAAAAAACTGTGTAGAATGAACTATATTCAATATTAAAAAAATGAAATTTTTGGAAATCCTAATGGAAAAAGCATATACATTGTAAAACCTTTGAAAGCAACAAAGAAAAAACAACACGTACAATGACAAACATTGCAGATATTTATAGAAATGAATTGAGAAATTCGACGTCGCGATGTTTTTTTTAAAAAAACCATACACTTACTGATACATATCTGTAAGATAGGTTCGAAAAGAAAAACTTAATAACAGAATAAACTATACATACAGAAAAAACTATACAGAGTAAATTATACATACAGAAAAAAATATACAAAATAAATTATGCATACAGAAAAAAATATACAAAATAAATTATACATACAGAAAAAAATATACAAAATAAATTATACATACAGAAAAAAATATACAGAATAAATTATACATACAGAAAAAAGAACTGTATAGTATAAACTATATTCAATATCAAAAAATGAAGTTTTTGGAAATCCTAATGGAAATAGCACGTATATTGTAAAACTTTTGAAAGCAACAAAGAAAAAACATGTGCAAAGAGCGATATTTATAGAAATGAATTGAGAAATTCGATGTAGCTACGGAGGACTAGTTAAGCATAACAAGTGATAACAACAATAATCTAATTAAAGAATCGTACAGGAAATAACAGGTCTATAAATTTATATATAAAAATAGAAGAAAAAAAGTCGGCTAGACCTAAGAAAACTTGTTTGATTTTGGCATTAATACTTAGTTAACTCTGTAATTGATCAAGACTTTCTCAAATTAATAATTCTTTAATCTTGAAACGATAGCTAAAGCATAGAAATAAATAATTAAAAATACAGGAGAATGTGTGTGTGTGTGTGTGTGAGAGAGAGAGAGAGAGAGAGAGAGATCATCTGACCAATAACTATTAATTCTGACAGTAAGTAGAAGTAACATATTATTAAATCTAGCACAGATAACTTTGAAGAGTGAGAATGTACACTTGCGAATATTTTCTAAAATTTTAAACATAATTTTAGTTAATAAAAAATAAACCAAGGTTTTGGCATTTCTCCGTGATTATTTCTAAAAACATTTTCATATCGTTTTAAAATTTAAAAATATACATTTTTAGCGATATTAATTAATTTACCATGAAAGTTTTTTTCAATTTTGGTATTTTATTTGCATTATTTTTACTTTCTCATAAATGCCTTGTAGAAAAAGTATAGAAACCGTCAAAAAATTCGAATTAGAGTATCCACGTTTTAGACCTCCCTAAGTTTGGAAAACAAATTTTTTAAAAATGTTCGCCGGTCTGTTTGCGACAAAGATAACTCAAAAACACTTAGAGTTAGACGGTTGAAACTTGACATCTGGAACAGAATCTGTTCAGTGAAAGTCTGTCAGTTCGTCTGTTCGAATATAAGTTAACACGATAACTACAAAACGAAGGGAGTTAGATAAAATTCGGTACACATATTTAATATCTAGAAACACATATTTAAATTTATTCTAAAATGTTCTCTTATTTCCTGATACAATTCCACCTTTTTTATTTAATTATTTCTACCCGATTTCTAAAATTGCTGACATCGGCAAGTTCCCACAATCAGAGCGAAAGGATAAAAATTAGTTTATATAAGTCCTTCGTTTAAAAGACACCTATAATTCCCTTACCTAAATCCCCGTGTAAAGAAATTCCTATCAAAATCTTACAATATATAATATAATCATAGGGATAAATATATTTTTTTTTAGCTTTTTCACTTTTCGCTCTTGTGTCGTTCTGTGTTGATGTGCCCATCACTTCTGATTGTACATAAATTATGCGTCTAGAGATGGAATAAAGCTAAATTTAAAATCCGAAAATGTCCTTTCTTTCTTTGCCCTCTACTTCTATAAAATTATGTTTACACATATATGTAATGATATTTTAAACTCTGATTTTAATTCTTATTAGTTTCAGAAGTTTTATCTTAATTTAGCCCATATCACAGTCATACTCCTGATCTCATTCCGCATTTTCTCTTTAATTAATTCAACTGAAGTTTCGTAAAAATGCTTTCGTCAGCGGTTCACAAGCTGCGAATGAAAGCTGAAAATTGAAAGCAAAATTGAGCTGAAAAGCAAAAAAATTGCTGATCTAAAAAGATATTTTTTAAAAAAGATCGCAGTGTTTTCCTTGCTTGATTGACACGTGGGGAAATCCCTATCGGAATCTTAATAGTATAGCACTGTGGAAAAATATTTTCCCTATCGATACCTCATATTAAAAAGATAGGGATAATTTATTTCCCCTCTTTTTACGCTACTTCTTGCCTAATGCTGGACTGGACGTGATTTCTCTGGGCCTCTTGTAAATACAGTATATCTTCCAGGGATAGATTAAAGCGAATTTAAAAATAGAAAGTCTCTACTAGTTTTAGAACTTGTCTTCTGCTTCAAAATTTTAAACACTAAGGTAGTAAAATGTAATAAATTTTAGGCCAAACTGTCTGGTGTGTAAAGCGCTAACATACACACGCATACATCTTCATTATTAGTAGAGTAAAGCATGTGCAATAATTGTTTACATTGTAATTCTCAACATCAACAAATCTATTTCATAAAAGCTATATATCTAAAAAAAATAGCTAAAAAGCTATCTATTTCATATAAAATCAAATGCATAAAGATTCAACTCTTACCTTTGAATCGGACGAGGAGGGTTCAGCACTGTGTCTGGCTTGTAATGTGAGGCGACGGCATGTACTAATCTCATAATAGCTTTGAGATCACCGTCACAGATTTCTAAAATAAAAAAACAAGACTTTTCACTGCATTATTATTAAACCAACATTAAATAAGAGAGAATAATGTATAATTGCCATGTTACAAAAGTAAAAAACACTAATGTTGAAGTAATACTTCATTTTAACAGGCCAGTTGAGTTTTTTTAATTGTATTCTTGAAATCGTAAAAGTTTTGCTGTCGTTAATTCAAAACAAGAATAAATTATTATAATTATTTCGTTAATGGTGTCGAGATCCAATCCCTGATCTACTTTAGATGAAGTCTTTTTATATAATGAAATTAGAGCATGCCATTGTTTAAAGTATTTTGACTTCTTAAGGTATTCGACTAGGCTAAAAACACTAGATATCTACCACATTGGCGATTTTTAAAAAATTGTTATTTCTTATAGTTCAGACTTTCCTCATTCGAACATAGTCTATCTTAACTAAGAAAAGGAAGGCCTGACCTATCGTCTAAGGTCTCCTATTTTTCAACAAAAATTTATCTTTCACTTCCATTTTCTCAAAACTTTAATTTTCATTAAAATTCTCTACCGTTAGCATGATATTCCCAAAGCTAATAGAGGTATTCACATAAAAAATTTCAACAAAAATTTCAGCGTGTGTTTTTAATGATATGGGCAATGAAATGGACCAAAAGTTTTATTGTTGGTGAAATACTTTTTCATTTATAGGTGTTGTTAGAAAAATTAAATTGTGAATTTATGGAAAAAATGAATGCACATATTTTTACCCATAACTTCTTTGCACCTTGAAATGTTTCTAGATTTTGGTTCATTTCGTTCATCCTTATATTCTATAACTGATGTCCAAAAAAAAATAGGATATCTACATTACAATTTAGTGTACAGTCGTTTTGATTAAATTGCATTGAAATTTACTGCAAATTTTCTTATTTCTCAAAATATATATTATTGTCAAATAGTTGTTTTTGTACTATTGCGTTTATTCTTGACAAGATATCTAAAAACTATCAATAGTTTCTAAAATATTCAATTTTTCAAATTTTTTTCCTCGAACGTAGTTGGACACGTTAAATTCTGTATATACCAATCCCGGGGCCGCGGTTGCCTAGTTGGTAGAGTGTCAGTCTCGTAACCGAAAGGTAGCAAGTTCTGTCCACGTCTCCGCCAAAGACCGCCGTGTTGGCTAATGGCAGTTGGGGCACGTTAATTAGGTCGCGACTGCAAAGTCCTCCAAGTTCCCATGACAAATTATACCTCTGGGGGGTATTGAATCAGGGATGAGTCGATCTCTGGTTTGGATCTAAATTTTGACTTGTGGATGGATGAATGAGTTCGACCACCCTCTAAAAAGGGCTGTGCCGTGTGTGTTCGAGCAAAGTCGTACTTTCACCTTAATGGTGCTCGTTAACAACGAAAGGCGCATACTTCTGCCTTAATTCGAAAGAGCTATTCTCATTCGGCTTACTATGACCAATTGGCTTTAGACTGACCGATATATCAATCACAATCACACAGTAAAGTATTAAACAGTATCAGCGTCATATCATTTTTAAAAATCTAGGATCATTTCACATGCTTTTTTTTATAAAAGTAAATAAATTGCCACTGTTCCGGAAAAGACTGGAGCTCAGAATATTTCAGCTCATGTTTTCCAATCCTTAGGACTTCATGACAGGATAATTAGTTCCTGATTGGGAGGATTCAAGTTCAAAACTCTAAAGCCGAAATATCCGCTGCATATACAGGGTGGTCATAATTAAACCGACAGTGCTCACAGTGTTCTGTAAAGCGATCTATTTGCGAGAATGACGCCACATTTTGTAGGAAAATTAAACAAGACAAGTGACAAAGGATTCCGCGAAAAAAAAATTGTTCCAAAAGTCAACGCTAGGGGAATATATGGCACGGTGTAATAGAAAATAGAGTGTTAAAAAATGCAAATCGAAACGAAAGTAAAATTACCTTTTATTTTGCATATTCAAATCATGTTTGTGGACCACATATTGCATTCTGTGCATAGTATTCACAACAGCATAAAGTAACATGTCAGCAGGAATCCCCCTTACAGTCCGTGATATGTTATCCTTCAACATTGCCAGGTCCTGTTGTTGGATTGTCCTTGATAGACCTTGGACTTAAGGTAACCCCATAGCCAGAACTTAACATGTTACTTTCTTCTGTTGTGAATACTGTGCACAGAATGCAATATGTGGTCCACAAACATGATTTGAATGTGCCAAATAAAAAGTAATTTTATTTCCGTATTGCTCAAGTACAAGCATACAAGCCTGATGCATGTAAAGTCTATTGAGGATCCTTTATTCTATGGCTACGATTAAACTATAAAAATTCTTTAGATACATAACGATTAAAAATGGATCGCGTGGGTTTTATATATACAAAAGATGGCGTTAATTTAGAGTGTTTCGGCCTTGAGAGGACACGGCCCTGAGATGATGATCATATTTCAGATAATAAATACCGTGTAAATAATCCAGATGTTCGCTGAATCCGTCGGAGCAGATATCCGATCTTCGTTGATATAGTGTAGTAGTTGAAAGAGTGTCATTTAGATCCTGTACTCTCAAATTAAATCAATTTTGTACTCAGAATGATAAACCCCAAGTTGGCGAATTTGTTTCGAAAACAGGACGAGCGATTACAATACAGTTAAGGCCTTATCACACGGTGAAATTTCGTCAGCACTTTTCCGTTTCTACCCTCAAGAACTGGTCAAGCAAGTTTCATAATCGACAACCTTTTCTCACCAGCTAGAAAATGTCGTCGGAAATATTGTCCGCAAACGAAATTCAACCAATCATGTAAAACTTTGAAGTGACGTCACAACACTGACGTCACTTTAGTTGTCGTTTGCTGATGGAAAGAGCCGACGATATTTTGCCGTGTGATAAGGCCTTTAGTTCAGAAAAATTTAGCGTCAATTGTTTTAGAATAAAATAAATCTCTAAACACATTGAAAATTTCGTTAGAAATTTATATATTTTACCAATAGTGGTTTACATTAATGTATATTACTTTAATTTCTGTTTAAACAGATTTCAAGAACATTACTTTATATTTTTCTTTTTTTCAAAATGTCTCGATCACACTAAAATTTACTTAATTTTTATATTGTGAATTATTAAAATATAATGTTCTGAATTAGTTCTCAGTCTTCAGAAATAAAATATTCACTCGTTCTATAACATAGCTATGATAACAATCTGATATCTTCTGATATACATTTCAGAATTTTTCATTAAATTTTCAGAGAGAAACCATTTTACATACAATATAAAATGGTCTTCTCCAAAATTTAATTTTTATACAATCCTTTACATCTTTATAACAGGCATTTTTTAACATTTGCCAGAGTTTTCCAGATAAAAACCGATTTCTTCCACGATTTTTCATGTGATGGTGGCATATGGTCACTTTACAGCAAACTGATAATAATTTCACAACTGTAGCTTGTTTGAACTTCATTTTACTTGATAATGCTTATCAGCTATACATTCTTGAATTAAAAACAAAATTTCTAAAAAGTCGTCTAAAGCAAGGCTTATATAAAATCTTGACTCGAAGGCAGGAATCTTTTTCTGTTTTCTTGGTCAATATAAAATTATTATATAATCAAATAAAGATGAATTGAGAACAAATGGCACCTAAAGCTTAATATAATTTCTTCAATCAGAAAGTTAATGTTATTTTAATTTCACCACCCTGTTTATATAATTTATATTTACTAAAACGAACACATCAACATTACTTTCCATAGCGCTAAAAAAGTTACAACTGAAATATCTATTATTTCCTTCGTCTAACCTTCGTAATCCACTGAAATCTTATACACTGAACATATAAGCGATAGATTTGGAATCAAACTAAGTAAAAAATAAAATAATAATAATAATAATTGAACTTTGAATATCGTTGCATTTCAGACTTGGTACATTCTCAATAATAAGGATATGACATCATTTTCAAGTATAGAAGTGCTCAATCTTTGTAAATAGATATCTATGCTCTTCAAAGTCTTCTATAAAATCTTGAAGAAATTCGTTGTATCTTGAAGTAATTTTGTAAATTTTTGTTGTGGGGAAGATATTTCTCAAAGAACAAATGGTAATAGTGGTAACACTCCGCATGATTTGGCAAGGAATTTTAATAGTTCTATTTCGAAATAAATTTTATATGCTTATTATTTTCCCTTGATATATACTTCATTCATTGTTAGCCTTAAAAACCCCTAAGCTTATTGAAAACTATTTAGCTTGTTATTATTATTCATAAAATTTAGATGACATGAAACACATTAAAGCATAATAATTTATTTTGCGAATTAATTTTCAAAATTTACACCAACAGCTAATATTTCAAAATTTAATTTTTCTTTTCGATTTTATTATGCATAATGCTCCTACTACACACAATAAGCTTCATTCATAATGTAATTGAATTGTCGTGGTTTCTTTTCCTTTTTACATAGCTTCTCTTATTCTTATTCTTCACTCGTCCTTCACCAGATTACGAAAAACCATCAAGTTCAAGATGGTTGACAAGACACATTTCACAGGTACTCCATACACTCAATATTTGACTTCTTTTGAAACTTCTGTAAAATTTTGCCTTTTGTATTTAGCTTAATTATTTGCCAAATTTGCATTTCGGAATGACAACTCTTCACGCCGACTCATTTTGATTCAAAATTTACTTGGAAATTCAGCAAATTCAGAAACTAGTGGGAGTGATCCCCTCCAAAGCTTTCCTTACAATTCAGCTTGGAAAGAAAGATTTTGGGGGATCACTCTCATTGGTTTATTTCCTTGCATATGAAGTACATGATGATACGGTTATTATAATCATCAAAAATTTCGATCACTAGATTTTGAAAAATCTCCGCATTATATGCTTCAATAAGTACCTAAAACCACATTGCAGAAATTATATCTCTTTCTCTCAGAGCACAATATTTTTTTAATGTATGCATGTGGAATGATGAAATTAGATAAGCTGTTATGTCACACTAGACAAAATTAATCTTGAAAAAAAAATCAAGATGTGTCTTCGATGGAATTTTACTTGAGATTACATAAAACCAAATTTTTTCAAAATTGGAGAGAAAACTTTCGAAGGAAAGTTTTCAGTGATATATGTAAATACGGTTACTCGAAAAATTGCAAAGAAGTATACAGATGTGATGACGTCGTGCTCGTGTTAACACGGAAAGGTTATAGAGCAGCTTCTGAGAGTAAAGACCCCTGAGCATCCGAAGGCAGAATTCTGACTTCAAGCTCAAATGAAAATGAAACACGCACATATTCGCTTATACAACCCTTTTCCACAGGGGGCTCATTCACACATTTCTTAGGTAGAACATGAGGGAAGAACAACCATGCTCGAACCAGGACTCGAACCCGGCACAACCAGATCATAGGGAAGAAGCGATACCTTTAAGCCAGGACGCCCTAAATTATGTATATGAAATTAGATATACAGATTTATAATCAGAATAGTAGATATAAGCACCTATCTTGAATTGCATCTATCTAGCACCTATCTTGTAATGTATCTAATTAGCCATGTTTGCAATTAGCAAATATATATCTAATTAGCCCTGTATGCAATTAGCCAATGCATCTAATTAGCCAGGTGGAAGATTCAGGTGAAAACGGGCAATTGCCATCTTGTCTACTTTACGAGGAAGTGAAATATCCCAGATCCACTAAAACTATTTTGGCGAAATATCCCCAGAAGTAGCAAAACTAAAACTTGGTATCATTCTCGATCAGAGGCAAACTAACAAATTTTACACTGCCACCATAAGGAACAAATTCAAAGCCTGCAAAGCTAAATTGTATCTTGTGTTGGACAAAGGGTCTAGACTCTCAGGGAATTAAGCTATTATTATACAAGACCACAATCAGGCCAATAATGAGCTTTACATCGCTTTGTTGAGGGTAGCTGCAACGAACATAAAAAAATTACACATTAGAGCAACCCATAATAGGAATAATTTAACCATCGTGGTTCGTTAGAAACAAGCAAATTCTCAAAGAATTAGAAATACCAACAACAAAATACTTTAAAAACTTGTAGAAAATTTCTTCCATACAATAGATAACCATACTGACATAGCTAGAGAAAATATTACCAAATATGACCCTAAAAAGAAAAGACCCCCCCCCCCAAGACATTGTACATTGAGTGAAATTTTGTAAGCGGCCTTGTAATCAAAATTGGAGATTTGTGTCAAATTTTAAATCTAATCGGTACAAGAAAATGCGCTCAAAATGCAATCTCATTTCCCCCTGTTATTTTGTGAATTGCAAAATGAGCCATCAAAACGCGTGTCAAATCGGATGGCAGATGCACCCAAGCTAGCGAATTACGATGACAATCCAGGGTTTTAGGCTTTTCTCTCTACCCTATATCATTCAATCGACAAGAGATGGTTAAAAAAACAAAAAAGAATTGCTACATTGCTAGAGTACACGAGGGAAGTGTAAAGATTCAAGCTAATTTTTCTTTGAGAAAAGTCTACAATGATGGAGAAGATGCGTCAAAATTGGCGACGTCTGATTTTCTTAAGATTTCAATGCTTTCTTTCTAAAAGCTTACTATACTATAAAAATAATATAGATAAAGAGATAGATCTATGTGTAATAGATACACTGCACCAAAAGTTTAGTTTTAGTTTAGTTATATTAGCGTCCCGTTTAAAGCAACACGAGGGCTATTTTGGGACGGACCTCGTAATTTTGAACCACGGTCAGATGACGAGGACGACACCTGAACTGGCACCCACCTCTCCACACCAGCGGAAGGACATTTGGCCTGGCAGATTTAACGTGCAAGAGAACCCCTCACACGACGGTTCTTCGGTGGAATTGAGTCTCGAACCTGAAACCCTTTAGTTCCGAAGCCGAGACCTTACCACCAGACCACCGCGGCCCCACACTGCACCACAAGGAAGAAGCTATATCTAACAGAGTTCTCTTTAATTCATTAATGTATCAACTATCTTCATGAATTTATCTTGTTTAAAATGAGCACCAAAAACGGAATTTAAGAAAACTAATTAAGTAATTTCAACCAATTAATTAATAAAAGATAACTGAACCGTCTGCTTATATTTGAGCAAATGCGACATGAGACCAGCTAATAAAAATTCCTTTCAGGGCACGTTGTGGTTTCAACGTCCCTGTCAAGTTAGACTTAAAATAAGTACTTTCAATGTGAACAATTTTATTGCCGGTGCTTCCCTTGAATGCCAACAAGTGATAAAACGTCATATGACTGCGAACGGAAAAAAGCAAAACAAGGCTGTCCGAGACTGTCTCGTGTCTCTTTCAGTGAAAAAGAAAACCAAACGGAAATTTTTACAATCAAGTGCTTCCGTTCTTTCTTGTCGGTACAGTTGCACGCATGTTGTGCAACTGTTGTTTCGAATTCTTGTTTGATTTTATACTCGATTTTTTTAAAGCCTTTAACTTTTACTCTCTTTTCTGAAGTATGCTGTCTTTACTGATTCAGTTGCGAAATCACGAAATGCATCCAGTGTTTGCGGATAATAGTCCAGTCGAATTGTATTTTGACATGAAAAAAAGGACATGGCAACAATTTTATTGATTTAATTTGACGAGTTGTTCCTCAAAGTACGACTTTTCAATCATTTTTCACAAAAATGATTGAAAATAAAGTCCATCTATGAAACTAATAAAATAAATCAGAAGTGCCAAAAAATGACATTTAAAAATTGGAAAATAGGGCATTTTTTATTACTAAAAAGAGGTAAAAAGTAAAAATTATCTAGTTTAGAACTTTATCAAATCATTTGCTTAAAATTTTATAGATCGCTCAGAAAATAGATTATCTAGTTCCTGAACTAAAAAATAAGTTGCATTTCTATTAATTCTCTAAATACTGGCACTCAACTGATAAGTAATGCGAAATTTCAATTTTTTTCTTATTGTGAAGCACTAAAACAACCATAAAATATTTCTAAATGAATATAATACTGATTCTCTACTTCAGAAACTACAGAGCATATGGAGAAATTATTCTGTCCAATTTAAAAAAAAAAATGTGCATTAGATTTAAATTTACGAAGACTTTGGCAAGAAAATTCTATCACTGTTTATATCATATTTGAGAAAATGCAATCAAAAGATTAAAAGAGCATTAAAGCGTATGGAAATGCACAAATAAGTAATCATTGCAACCCCCCCCCCCCCTCCTCCACAAAAAAAGATTTAGAAAGGAAATTCTAATAATTTTTTAAAGAAACCTGCTCAAACGTTAAAAATATTAAATTTTAAAAATTATAGAGTCGGAAAAAATTGATTTTTCAATGTAGTTATCTTGAAGAAAATCAGGAGTAAATTATAAAAAAATTCAAAAATACATTTAATTTTTTTTTAGTTCAACCAAAATTTTTGGAATTTCAGTTAAATATGTGTCATGAGGGATAGAAAAATTGATAAGCATTTAAGATCGATAACCGCCTTACTTTTTTTAAACAAGTTTTTTAAAGAGCATAACAAAACATAATTATAAAAAAAATGTCCAAAAATCTTTTTTCCCTTCAATCTCAATTCATAGATAGAAAAGAAATTCTATTCTAAACATCTTATCCTATAATTTAAAATAACATCATAACCATCGATTTTCAAAACAAGTAGTGAAAATTAAAATGGAAGTTAACATTGTCACCATTTTTAAAACTGAACTCTTTTTAGTTTACCGTCTCTCTCGCAACCACTACTGTTTAATGTTTTTTGAAACTCAATCGCCACAAAATAAGATTTTTTTTTCCTTTTTTAAAGTAATTTTCACCATTTTTTTCAACATTGTTTTAGTAAATTATTTTTTTAAACCATAGAACAATATTTTTGCAAATTGAGTTTTTTTTTTACTCTGCGAATTCTAACCCACAGAAAAGGAAAATTTAAAAAATAATTAAGTTAATAAAATAATCATTAAAATAAAATAAAATATGTCATCAAAAACTATCTTTTAATGCTTATTAAAAGATAGTTTTTGAATGACGTATTTTTTTACCCTAACCAAAATCGAATTGTTTAGAAAACAACGGCATATATCGAAATGAAACTTTTTTACCGTTTATTCACCATTACTTCACTTTACATAAGGGAAATTCCAAAAATTTCGCTTAAGCTGAAAAAAGAAATTTTTGAAAAGTTACTCTTGACCTATTTAATCTATTATAATTTAGTTAGCCCATTTTATAGGTCTTTTAGTATTTATTTTTTTATTTAAAACTTCTTTTTCCGATTAAAAACTTTATATTTAGACGCTAAAAACCGGTATATCAACTTCCTGTATCTTACACCCGGTTGCAAACCAGAAGCCTGTTTTGAATAGCTAATAGCAACGTAAGCTAATAAAATTGCTCCTTTTTGATACTTTCTATCGCAATACGATTTCACTAAAAGGGTAATATTCATGCAATTTAGAAGTGTTAGTGAAGAACGAAAGCAAAACTATTTACCTACTTCATTTTGAAAACTCTGAAAGAGAATTGAAATGATTTTTTTGTTGTTTAGTTCACAGAATATGTTATAAGTCCTCCTAGGTCTGACTGTTTAGACTGTTGAAAATAAATTTTACTTGAAAATTACTTTCTCGTATATGTAATATAAAGTATAGTAATGATTTTTTTTAATGCGACCTCGAGATTTCGACAAATCTTCTCGTTTTAGACCTGTCTGAATTCGAAAAAATACTTTTTGGAAAATGAATATTTATCTGTGACAACGATAACCAAATAAAAAAAGGGCTTTCATCTAGACCAGTAAGATTTGTTATTCGGTCTTTATATCACATTTATGGCTTTTTTTAAAAAAGGTAATTGTAAGAAAAATTTCTTTTAAAGACAATTTGTTTTTCCGGCAGTTCGAATATTATTTAACACGATAGCTACAAGACGAAAAGAGTTGGACAGATAAAATTCGAAATATAGTGTTAACAACTATAATTTTGACACCTTCTAAGTTTCGAACGAAATCCAGTAAAGGATCAACGTTCTGTCGGTCTGTACTATCATAAACATGTAAATGTGATAGGTCAAAGATGAAACGACTTAAATATATAAAATTTGGTATAAAATTTTGTGACTAATATTATACAGTAAAAGCTCTTTATTCGCGGTGTATATGTTCCATAAATATGCCGCGAATACAGAAACCGTGAATATGGAATGGTAATTTATATGGGATAATAGAGGGTACGTTCCTAGGTGACAAAAAATATATATTTATAAAAAATCAATTTAATTGAAGTTTTTGAATATTTTGATTAATTATCTTAAGGCTTAAGCAATGTTTTGAAGAATTTACTAACTTTCTCTTGTTTGGCAGTTTTTAAAAGCTCCTTCAATTCAGACTCATACGCAGCAGTCGCATTAGCAATTTGCCTCTTAACAATAAAACTTCGTTCCATAGATGGATCAATGTTCATAAAGAAATCGCAAAGATCATTTGCCATTCTTAAACCTTCACTAAGATGTTTCAAATTAAATGTCACGTTTCCAGTGCTTCTTGAAGCCTCTTCTTCAATGGACTGTGAATTTAACATTTCCTCCAAGTCGGTTTCAGTCAGATCTTCATCTACTATTCAAGCTTTTCCTGAATGTCACTTGATTCTATCTGTTTGAACACATCTCGCCCTATTCCATTCGCGATTCCGGCTATGTTTGCAGTTTGCATTTAACAACATACTTTAGACAAAGTTGTAATAAGATCTATTTTAATTTTTTTATTAGTCCATTTGACGGCATTTACAAATGATATTGGGTTGGATACCTATTGGAATCCTTTTATTATAATGTATGTACTTAAAAGATCCGCGAATAAAGAAACTTTTAGCCGCTTTGTTTATTTTTTTAAACCGCGAATAGCGAAAACGCGAATGAAGGAAGCGTGAATAAGAAGCTTTTACTGTAGTTCATAGTTATTTTTTTTTAATTGATTAGGAAAAATGCCTCTAAAGCATAAAAACGATTTCCGGATATTACATTATTAGAAATTAATCGCCAAACAGCCACTATGGATTACAAGATAAATTAGAGAAAATGTAATATTCAGGCCAAAGGTTCTTATTTCGTAACTATGTCATGTAAGACGATCTCAATGACAACACCTTTATGAGAGTCCAGGAAAATGTTTTGAGGAGACTACTGCCGCTAGTTCTACAAGTACATTCTTGACTGAGACTCATACTCGCATCGAATACGAAAATAACATAGATTTTATTTAGGTGATTGTGTAGTTTTTTTTTCTAATATACGAAGTAGAAAATATTGTAATCGTCAAAAAATTCGAAGTCGACATTTTGGCCAATCTCTACGTTTTACGCCTCCCTGAACTCGAAAAACAAATGTTTGGAAAATGTCCGTCTGTGACAAAGATAACTTAAAAATGTTTTGAGCTAGACGGATGAAATTAGGTATACATTCTTTACATTAAATCTGTAGACTTTATCAAACGTTGAGCAAACTCTGTTCGCAGTATGTCTATCAATCCAATGGTTAGAATATAAATTGTACGATAAATACAAAAGAAAGAAAGTTGGATGGATACGTTTCGGTTCTCAAATTTAATATATAGTATATATACCTATCAAATTTTCATCTGCAATGAGGTTGATCGTCTGTCGGTCTATTCTTTCAGAAATATGCAAACGCTATAACTCAAAAACATAAGGATTTAAATTCATTAAATTAAGCATGGGATTTTGTGACTATAAATGCAGTTCTTTGACAAATTTTTGTTCGAATCGGTTAGACGGCGCAGTATAGCCAAACATGGCTCTTGCGCCAATAAAATACACAAACCAACCAAACAATCGAATCGGTTAGAGATATTGAGCGATAGTGTCCGAAAAACACAAATTCGATTTTCGGATGCTATTAAACGTATGCTGGAATTAATCACCAAAAAATTTGGCAATGATCGCTCATCATATTCAATAAAATTCAAGGCAAAAGGTTATTATTTTGTAACGTTGATCAGTGCAGTATAAAGAGTTTCCCTTGGATAATACATTTATTACGAAGCATGCTAAAATATTTTGAGATCATTCCTGTTGATTCCCCAAGTGTCCGCTTGCATTGCGAATTCGAAAATGATATGGATATTTGTTTAGGTGAGGCTTTAGTTTGTAGATGTTACTGTCTTTCATCCAACATTCAAATCAAGCTGGCATATGACATTATGGTAAAATCACAACTACCCAACTATATGTGATGGAGGGCAAGCATGATTAATTATAATTCACCTTTTACAATAAACCTTAACATGGAAGCGATTTTTTTATTGAAAAATAAGCCCTTACTCATTTCATTTTACCTTTTAGTTAAAACCAGAATCTAAAAAAGGTTTATCTATACCTTTTAAAGGTTAATTTTAAAAAGGTATAAGGTTAAGTTTGTTGCAAGTCATCCTAGCATCGAATTTTGAAGCAACATTAGGGTTATTTTGGAACGGACTTCGTAGTTTTGTTCGTTTGTTGTAGTTCGTCAGATGGTAAGAATGGCATTTGAGCCCCATTTCCTGTTTTGAATTTCTGCTTCACATTAACAGGAGGAGGATTGAATCTCGATGTCATCTATACTTATAATAAAGCTCAATGTGTGTGTGTGTGTGTGTGTGTGTGTTGGCGCTCTACAGGCCAGACCGTTGGACCCACAGCTACCAAATTTGGTACATGTATACCTTGGAGGTCGGGAATGTGCACCTCGGAGCCCTTTTTTTCGAATTTTTACTTAGAATTTAAATTAATTAAAATTTAAGCGAAATTTCGACGTTTTTCCGCTATAACTTCCGAAAATATTATTTCACAAACATGATTTTTATATCAATTTAAAGATAAAAAAATTAGCTTTCTAACGATATCAGCTTTTTTAATTTATAACGTAAGGTTCTATTTTTAACGAATTTTTAAAGAAATATTTTTACCATGTTTTTATCACGTGACTTGATAAAATAAAAGAATGCCGGAAGTTCGAAAAAAAAACTATCATCGTAAATCAAGTCTAAAGAAATGTAACTTTTAACAAGTGACTGGATAAAATAAAATAAATATAAAATGAGATATTTTCTAAAAAAATAAATGCAAAGTAAAAGATTCTATGATCTTTTGCAATATCTAAATAATTAATTCCATAAATCTTCTTTACGGTAAATCTGATTGAATTTAGACAGGATATGCATTGGAATCCCGACTTAATGGCATATTTCTACTATCGTTTGCAATATCTGTATCATTAATTCAATATTTTTTTTCATTATAAAATGTGATAGTTTCTAAAAAAATAAATGCAAAGCTAAGGTTTCTATAAAATCTGCAAGAGCACGTCAAAGGGAAAAAATTAGGTTTTATCACCGTGTTGCCATCATTTTGTCAAAAGTTCAAATTAAAAATTTTTTTTAAAAAAACTATCATCGCAAATTAAATCTGAAGAAATGCAACTTTTAGCACATGACTGGATAAAATAAAATAAATATAAAATGTGATATTTTCTTTAAAAAATGCAAGGCAAAGGATTCTATGATCGTATTTAAATCATTAGTTGAATAAATTATCTTTATATATACACTACTGAATTTATACAGGGTATGCATTCAAATTCCTTTCCAATGGCCAATCTGTAAAATATTTTTAATAGGCATATATATTGTTTAATACTATTAATTTGATCTAAATAAAGTAAATAATTACATTTTATGTTGTTTGAGTCAAACAGTGCATTTATGAATAATGAGTTTTATATTTCTTCATACTTTGCTCAGTGAGCCATATTTTACAAATATTTTAAATAAAAGTTGCTACATCAATCAGTCTTCTAAATCAATCATTAAAACTGACTGATTTATAAAATGAAAGAATATTATTAGGAAAACGCGTTCTTTTAGAGCTTTCAGTCCATCATCTTAAAGAAAATATTAATTTCAGGCCAATCAATGCCCGGAGTTACTTCAAGGCTAATGAATATGTGATTTAATTGAAAATTTTAGAACCCATTACTCATGGCGAACCAGCTGGTCGCCAAAGGCGGCTAGTATTTAATATGTGCTAAATTTTTATACTTAATTTAGGTCTAATAGAGTTTCTAACGTACAACAGACTGCCCCAATCTTGAACTCATATTACCAAGTTCACATTTTATAATGGTTGGAAACTCATGAATAGAAATAATTAACTAACTTTAAGATGAACGTCATAATGTTAAAATCCATCGTTGGAAAAATACTGTGTGCTAACTAATGTACACAGTTTAGTATGAATATATAAGACATATATGTGTATATAATATAACGCTTACGTACATGACCAGAAATCATTCTTATTATTATTTATTACCGAATGACAATGCTCAAGTTTAAACAAATCACAAGTCTGCTTCATTACAGCTGCTTATTCATCAATTACGTGCTTTTATATTGATTTCGAAGTAGGATTTTCACTTTCCCTCCCCCTTTTTTATAGCATACACTTGTGCACGCATTACAATCGGTTTTGATTTGTTCACTTGAATTTAAATTCGTGTTTTCTATTTTCCAAAATAATGAATGAATAATATATAGCATATTAATAATCAATAATCTGGGCGAACAAGTTAGTCGCCAAAGACGGCTAATTTTCAGATTTAAAAAATATTAAATAAAAAATATGACAGTTTCAGAGATCAATTATGTAATTTCTTATTCATAATTACAATTCCAACGATTGGCACAGTATGTTATACCTTATTTCGCTTTGGGGATGGCTGTTTGTAACTAAGATGGACAATTTTGTGTTTACAATAATTGTATGCACTAAATCTAAGAAAACAAATATTATGTCCAAGGATTACCTTTGGGGGTGAGCGAGTGAATAGGAACTCCCTTTCTAATGAGAAATCGGAAGAGTCGATCCACATTTTCTTTGGCTTGCGCTTCGGTTCTCGGATTCGTGTTGATGCCAGGAACAATGTCATTGCCTAGGAAAGAAAAGGAGATTGAAATTTGAGGAATGTTTTGCGAATAGTCAATGCCTTCTTTTCCAACATATTAAAAAAAATAAGCAAGTAAAATTGTTCGGAATACGCAAGTAAAACATGATGCATTCTCTAAATATGCATATTAAATGTAATATATAACTAAAATACGTATAAATATATTTTAGCTGATGCGTGGCCGAGAAAAGACTTTTGAAATTTTTAAACCAATTTATTTCACTGCGGGAGGCATATTAGAGAGCGACGAGATACGTCAATTTACATCACGATACAAGAGTAGTAGATCAAAAAATGACCAAAATTATCTCCTTCACTATTTTACTATAAGATTTGATGGCGACTTTTTTGACATGTGTAGATTTAGGATAGGGAAATTTAGGTATCTCTAAAAGAACGTTGCAAACATTAAGAATTCTTATCTCTTCACTTGGAACGTAGGAAAATGCTGAACTGAGCAATTTTATAGAGCGTGTGCTTAATTAATTAAATTAAAAAGTAGAAATTGGATCAAGAAATAAGAGACCCTCTTAGAATGAAATTAATATGGATTAAATTATGATGAAAAATTAGAAATCAATTAAGATTAAGAGATATCATTACAATATATATATATATAATATGACAAGGCCGTCTGTAATGCTGACCGGAATTTAAAAATATCCGCACCGATCTGAAATCAAAACTTCTGTCTTGAGTATTTTTTTAAAAATGTCAATGAATATACTAAAGCATCGGCAAAAATTAATGATGCAATCATAATTTTTTTTCATTACTTTTAACTTTACGTTTTTTTTAATAGCAAAAATCAACGAGTTGAGGTCTGTAATTTTTTTAATGTTGATTCATTATATTTTCCCTTTACGGGACAGTTGGAAGTTACTTTTAGTATTTTTTCAGCAATTTTTTTACTATATACCTGGCAATAAATTTTTTCTGTTCATGGATCATAATTTGTTTCAATTTGATTTTAATAACTAGTTTTCATTTGTATGTTTTTAGAGCTTTTTTTTAATTTAGAGAATTCTGGGTCTTTGTTTTTACTTTTAATGTTACTCTGTATCTACATTTAAAGTGCACTATTAATTTTTTAACATTTTATTTCTAAAGCACTTGGTTGAAGAAAAAATAAACGTCTTGAAAACTGAATTCTACTAGAATCTAATATTTTCAGCTAATCTGCTGGAAAAATATTTTTAAAAAGCCTGTGCCTTGAATCTTCAGTTCACACACACACAAAAAAAACAAGTTATAGGAAACAATGAAAGCAGTTAGAATTTCAATGCAACAGTGATATTGAACGCGATGGTCTGGTGGCTAGGTCTTGGCTTTGGAACCAGACGGTTTTAAGGTTCGAGACCGAATCCACAGAAGACCCACAGTGCAAGCAAGTATAGTGCACGATAAATCCATCAGGTCCGAGCGTCTTCTTACTGGTGTGGTGAGGAAGTTAAATCAGGGGTGCCAGTTGAAGTGTTATCCTCATCATCAGACCGCGGTTAAAAATTATGAGATCAGTCCCATAATAGCTATTAGTATTTCTTTAAAATGAAACGTTAATATAACGGAATTGAAATGAACTGCAACAATTAAATTTGACTTTTAAAATTATTATTATTATTATGTTAAGAAATATCAAAATTAGGAAAACATTTGTTCAAAAGTTTGTTTCGTAGGTTGGCATGGTTGAAAGAAAATTTCTACAATTTTAAAATGGTATAAAAGTAATTTTTAAGCGTTAATAATTTTGATATCATTTTAGTTATAGTGGAAAAACTACAAAATCTTGACTTAATTTTTAATAAATTAAAATTTTAAAAGAAAAAAATTGTTTCTATTCAAAACGTATTCACACCCTTTAAAGTAATTTTTGCCAAATTTTACTATTCAAATTTATTCGTTCAGATTGTTTGTATAAAATAGGTAAAGCCAACAAACGCGCATATAATTTCTTTTTTTAATAAAGAAAGATAGTTGGAAATATAAGATAGGTGAGATATTTTGTGCAATAAACACATTTAAAAATAAAAATACATTTTTTTAAATAGCGAACTTCCACTTATTATGCTATAATATTTGACGGATGATTAAAAATCTGAAGTATTTCATCTTCATTTTCTAGATGATTTAAAAGATTATAAAATGTTTCAGAAATAATCAGAAGATCAGATTCAGATTTTTTTGTTTTGAGATTTTATATTCATTTTCCAATCCATTCATAAGAGTATTGTGCATTAGATTACGATATGTGTCTGCTTAATTCTAAATTTCAAGCATATCATCATATGTTTAACGTCATCCATGTGAAGAACTATTTTTTCATTTTCACTTACCGAGAGACGCGACCAGATGCGCCAGAATCACTCCGTCTCGGAGGTCGTTGCGCAGGTCACTTACTTTTCGAACGCCACCCTCCTCCTTCCTCAGCTGCGAGTTCAGCCAGCCGACATAGGCGCGAAGACGAGCCTAGCAGGTGGGGCAAAGTCATTGGAATCAGTAAACAAATAAATAAGACATGAAATAGTAACATTTCAGAAGTGCAATTTTTAAGTGCTCTATAATATAAAAAGAACTTCTAATTTGCGAAGAATTTTATTTGTTTATTCACAAACAAATTCAAAATTTCAGAAAATTTGAGTTTTTGATTATTTTATCAGATTTTTGATGATGTTGTCCTAATTTATTTTTTAAATGAGATTCTCAAACAATTAATATATTTAAATGCAGTTTAAGTACAATAAAAGACAGTAGTAATAATAATTTAGTTCATTAAATATTAGAAATTAAAAATTTCAAATTATAACGGCGATCATGTATTTGCATGCATCCTATTACGTTATTAGAAAAAGCATAATAGTTAGTTACCATAAAGATAAATTAGAAATAATTTTCAAAAGAAATCACCTCGGAATTTGAAAAGAAGTCAGTATTAACATGCTGTATATAAATAAACTTGCCAACTCTAAAATAATCCTTTAAAAAAATTCAATTGTTCCGAAGAGTATAAAAAATACTTCACATGATATTTAACATTAAACAGTTTTTTATCAACTGTTTTTTGGAAAGATTTAAATTATTTGACTTCATTATCATTTTGGATTGTTGAATTTACTGTGTCAATTGACTAAAAGAGGGCGTAAAATATCAGCTGAACATTTTATAGTACAGAAACGGGGAATACCCTTAACTCGCTACTGATAAGAAATACATACTTAAGAAAGAATTACTGCTCTCCCTTATACTTTAAATGAAGATAATGTGAGATAAGAAAAAAGTACTTTGAGCTAAAGAATATATGACTGTAAGATAAGAAATCTGATTGATAAGGCTGCTCGAGAATACCATTGGAAACTTCCAGCCGACTAAACTAGTAAAGTTAGAAGCAAAAGTTTTGTTTAAAAAACAAGATTTAGGGCACACATTCGAAGAAAATTTTCAATTTACTATTTTTGAGGAAAAAACCTGAATATTTATTCCTTCTTCCTCATTTAAATCTTATAGTTATTATTACTTAATATACTCTTTTAAGAGAGAATAATAATTGAAATTAAAAGTAAAATCTTTCTCTATACTGAAATAGTTCAGATATATGCCAAGACAAAAACAAGGTTTCATGTTTGATCTTTGGCATTATGTCTGTCTGTGAAAACGATAATCTAAAAACTGTTTGAACTTGAAGAATGAAACTTGATCAAGATCTTTACATCAACTTCCACATTTCTATCAACTTTTGGCCGAAATCCATTAAGAGGTCCTTCTGTGTGAATGTTTAAATGTAAATTAACATGATAACTACGAAACAAAGAAAATTTTAGGATAAATTTGGTACACATATTTAATATCTAAAGTGTAAATGCATCTAATTCAGAACGAAATCCCTCTTGATTCTCTGTCCATCTGTATGTTTATAAGAATGTAAACACAATAACTCACAAACGCAATGACTTAAATCAATGAATTTGAACAGGTGGTCTCGTTATTACAACAATAGTTTCATGTCAAAGTTTAGTTTATAATGGGTCGGAAAAAATTCATATCTTTGGTGCTATCAACCGTATACCAAGGAGTAGTCATCAAAATTATCGCCAAGATCACCTTATATATTGAATAAAAATGTCAAGATCGAACATTTTTACTGAAGATCTATGTTTCGTACAAGGCATTCACGGTTTTATCCTAGGTCCAGAATTTTATCTTGAAGAAAAAGGATAACATCTTTATTAAAGAATATGAGAGACAGTTTTGGGAGAATCATTTCCGTAAGGTTTTTTAAAAATATATTATAAACCTTTTAAAATTTTTTTAATTATAATTATGTAAATTCAGGAGTGTAAAAGATGGAAATAATTCTTTTAAATATCTTAAAATCTATCTTTTTTTATAAATCACTTACCGTCCACTCTTGCCACGAGGAGGAAGTCATGAGTCCATTTTGAAAATCATGTCTGTATTATAAACTGGAATTAAGCAGCATCTGTAAAAAAAAAAAGCAGGTGCAAATTTCTGACTTTACGCTTTCGATTTCCATGTTATTGAAGAAAAATATATTTGTATATTTAAAATAAACAGAACCCGCATGACGTTACTCATAAGATGAGCAATATTTGTGAAATCATAATCGTATTAGCATAACATGCAGCTATAAAAACAATGTAAAATTTAATATTGATTTTGCTCGTGCATTATCTATCGTGACAAGTTATATCATCTAGGGAAATTGTAGACGATACAAATCAAAGCAAATAACTGAAAATGATATCAAACTAAAAACAAGTAACATAAAAACATTTAATTCAATTCCTACTTATTTTCTTATATTATTTCTATATATGTAATGATATTTTAAAGTTAATTTAAACTGCATTTCCTAATTTTTAACTCGACTCAGCCCATATTAACTTCATTGTAAAAATATTCTCTTATTTCCTGATCCGATATCCACGTTGTCTACTTAATTAATTCAAGAAATGCTTTGTAAAAATGTTTAGCCAGCGAATCCCACGGTGAGAGTGTTTGATAAAAGTTGCTGACCTAAACAAGCAGTTTTTATAAAAAGATCCTCGTGTTTCCCCTCCTTTGAAAGTCACATGTTCAGAAATCCCAATGAGAAACTTAATAGTCTATGAGCACTGATAACGAGATTTCTCCAATCAAATTAAATTATATAAGATCCGGAATAAAATGTTCGAGAGCTTTCCTTCATTACTCGGCCTTTCGTTCTGTGTGTTCGTTGCTCTCAGCTTGTACCTAGACATGCCTGCCTTTCTGTGATGAAATAAAACGACGTAATAGTATCAAAAGTCATTTCAGTGTCTTCGAACCTGCCTATCTGCATCTAATAATTCTAAATCTTCATTAGATCTTCATTAATCTTCTCAGAGCTTGGCGACTTGAAGACAGATTTGGCGACTTTAGCTACCAAATAGAGATAACTAGAAAAATTAATTAATATTTGGAAAAACTGTATTAACATCAAGTGTCTGCACTACAAGTTTAAAAAAAATGTATTTGAGCTTGAGGGGATGAATAAAAATTTTTTTACTAACGATCGAAAATTTGTACAAGATTTTACATATATATATATATATATATATATATACATATATATATAATATAGGGAGAGAGTGAACTTATAGAAGGAATTGACATAAATGCAATTTTTGTAATTCTAGTATGTTGTTCGTGACATTTGAAATGTCAGCAAAGTCAAAAGCATAATAAACTAAAACAAAGCTATGAAAACGAAATAAAAAATAATGCTGAAATTTGTGTCTCTAACCTCTTTGTTTACATTTGATTATAGATAAACTATATACGATAAAAATCAAAGTAAATGGCAAAATAAAGGCAGTAAAAAAATAATTTTATGATTCTAGAAATCGAATCGGTGAAAGAAGTATATGAGTTTATCTGGATAAAAATTGATTAAAGACTAATTGGTAGTATAAGAAATACTTGAAAGATTAGTGAAAAAAAATATTTATGATAATTCTTAATTTGTAATGAAGAGAAGCATTAGGATGAGGATCTCCAAAAACTTCGAAAATACTGTTGCTAGGAAGGGGGGCAAGTTTTGCATTGATTAAAGATCTCTTTAGGGTTTAGCCCACCCCTTCATATATATATTTGCTTTTGCTGTTTGTAGTCATTGTTTATTTATTTACCATTGCGTAGATATCCACTCCCGAAGATAAATGGTGCATATTTTTTATTTATTACATTCTTCATGTCCCATGCGAGGAGGGGAATCTCATAATTGAGGATGAGAAGCTTCCGGCATAGTGGTTGGTTCGAGCCACTCTTATGGGTACAATAAAAGGTTGGGGGTTGGCTCCTCTCTTAGTTGATGGGACGTACTTTCTTAGGGGAGGGTAATACCGTGGCCTGTAGTAGCCCCCTAGAACTAAAAGTTCCCAGTAGTGTTATTGTTTCTGCTGTACGGTCATTCAAATTTTTCTCGCTTATCAGAGAAATTAGTTACTGATTACATTCTACGCATACAGACTGCCGCTGTATTTAAAGAAAGAAAAATGCAATATTTTATTTATGCTCGCATAAAAATACAAATAATTAAAAAAAATTTGGAAATGCTGTGGTGATAAAAAAAAAGCTTGGAAATCAAGCCAATATCAATGAATATACAATTTCATGAAAATTATTATAGCATCATACATCTTTTTTTAAACAATAGTTTACAGTGTTCTAGCATCAACGAATTAAAATTATAAAATGAAAAAAGCATTATTGAGAAAGGCACTTGAAAAGTCAATTTTTATATTTTTAGATGATTTTTAAAAGAACTAAGTGAAAACAGTTTTTTTGCGTACAAGATTTAGGTCTTATTCTATTCTTTTCACCTGACCGTATTTCAAAATCATGAGATCCATTCCACATTAGTCTTTTGTATTTATGCCATGGATTTTCCATCAAAAATGAAAAGGGATTAGCTTACAGACGATACTGAAAATAAAGCAATTATTTTTAGATGCGAAAATGCTATTTTATAATTTGGAAATGGTAAACAAAATAATGAATATTTTATTTAAATTTATTTTGATTATGCTCTGTTGACGTGATTATTACTTATGATTACTTGCCATTTACAAGTTAGCAACTTAGGCCTTATTTGTGCAGTAGCTTCTGAGGGTAGGGGCCCTTGAGCACTCTAGGGCTGAAGTCTGACTCCTAGTTCATATGAAGATGACATCCACACATCCGCTTGCGCAACTCCTTTTTATGGGAGGAGTGGGACTCTTTTTAACAAGCCGCAGATAGAACACAGGATAAAGAACAGTCATGCTCGAACCAGGACGCTCCAGATCACGGAGAAGATGCTTTACCTCTAAGCTAAGAAGTCGGCCTGCTTATACTCTTGTATTTCTAATGCACTAACACTAATTTTAAAACATTCACTATTTCTCAAGACTGTCAGTTTAAAATAACGTAGCGTCATCTGACCGTGGTTCAAAATTACGAGGTCCGTCCCAAAATAGCCCTCGTGTTGCTTTAAATGGGACGTTAATATAACTAAACTAAAAAACTTGAAATAACGTAGATAAATCGAAATATCTGGTTTCGTATCAAAGAATAACAACTTGAAATAAAATGAACAAAAGATAAAAACTGTAAAAGGAAAACTCAAATGATGCTTGTTTAAACAAAATTATCATGCTATTATTGTTTTAACGACAATTTATCTATCAAATGAAATTCATTTTCTGAGTGTTTGTTCTTCGCTTTAAGTACTTTTTGAAAGACAGACTAAAAATAAAAAATCCTGTAAAAGAATATTTGTATTAAAATCAAAGATTGCGATGAAATAAATAAAAGATGGTTTTATGAATAAAATCGGTCATTGATGAAATCTGTTCACATCATTCATTATTGTCAAAAAAAGTGGTATATTTCAGATAAATAAATTTTGAAATCAAGTATTCCTGTAAAAATATTATTCCAAATTGAGGTGGAAGGGGGGGGGGATAATCACAGTGATAATTCTAAAAGATTTTACCAATGAATTCATGTTTAAGACCCTTTGGTGCACCTCTTTTTCCTCGTGGAGAATGGAATTGGGATTGGAATATGGAGCATGTTAAGAAAAATCTTTTAGAATTTACCGAGTTAAAAGTTACCCGATTGCAGTACTATTTTTGCAGGTTTACTGTTCGCAATAAATTTAACTTACTACATAACAGTGGAAAACTCTTTTAGCATTATGTTGTTAACGCATGCGTTATGACCGAAGGGTCAAGTTGAGCTACTTATGGCTAAATTAAAAAGATTTACTTGTTGCATTTAATGATGGACTTTCTAACTGAAGCTACAAATAGCAGAACCAAGATAAATAAAAATTAAATAATTTACAATCCTCATTTCAAGTAAATTCGATGCCTTCAAAAGGTCTGCGTAATGTGGCAAGTCTGATAGTTATAAAATTACAGCCTAGCATTAATTGGATAAAAATAATTAGATAATGTTTAACAGAAACACCAGTCTACAATTCATCCCATTAGACAGTAATATGTATCTTTGGTTTAAAATAAAACCATTTCCACATATGTTTGGCATTTTTGATGGCCATTAATAATCGCAAGATCAAACTTTTGATAAAATATGTTTGTATTAAGCAGGCGTGTTTTTACACATGGTTAATTTTAGGCTGTTTTGTCTACAAAGCAGATCATCTGAAAGCGTTACAGTGGTATCTGGGACCGAAAAAAGTATGCAATTTTGTTTATAGAGAAATTGTAAGCTTTAACATAACCCATATATCAGTGTTCATTTCGAGTGCAGTGCATTAATTATTTAAAGCAGTTGCTTTGTCTATTAGTCGTTTTGAAATAAGAAACATTAATGTATTGATTAAGTTGTTCATCTGGAAATCAGCTCTTCGTTCAACTTTCAAAATGTCTGTGTAATTTTCTAAGACAATTTCTTTTCTTAGGCCTATTGAATTTAATTTTCATAATATATTCATTAAACAAAACAATATTCTTTTCAGAACCAGAAAATTTTATACTGTTATGATGAAGATAAAGACATGAAAAACAAATCAATTTAGTGTTTTTCATTCATTTGCAATTTGCCTTTTCTTATAATTGTGCGAAGTTGTCGAGTAAGGGTAGCGTGTCTTCCCTGAGATCTGGGCGTCCCGGGTTCGATTCCCAGTTCGGACATGGTTGTTTGTCTGTGTTCTATCTGTGAGTTATATGAATGTACCCCCCCCTGTGAAAAGCCAATGTGAAGCATGAAGTACTCAAAGCATTCTAATGGCCCTAGTGGCACTACTGAGCAAACAAGAGACGCTCATTTTGGCTTAAATCACTGACAGAAAACTGTTAGAGGGCTTATAAAGTGTCGTAAGTAACAACTACAACAACAGCAATGGTTGTCGCACTATAAGTTCTTCATCTTTAAACCTAAATAATTTGTTTTCAGGATCCTCTTTAAATAATTTTTAAAGTTTCTTTTCCTGTATTTTGCAATTCCATATTTTTCATTTCATTTATTTTCCTAAATGTTAACGAAAATGTAGGAAAAAGATTTTGTTTAAGGCAATACATTTAATTCAATTATCATTTCAATTAAGATTTTATAAGTAAATTAATTAAACTGTATTAGAGGCTCTGAATTATCTCCAACAAAAATTCCTGATACTTCATTTTCTTAATATTGGCTGTTGAATCTTCTCTCTATATAAGTTTTCCTCGAATAACACCTTCACATCTTTTGAAGAATTATTTAGAAGAATTCGATGCATTTTAAATTGAATTCTGTGCAAATAGATTTATGCATAGAAGAATAGGTCATCATAGGTTCATGACTACAGCAAACATTTCCTTAACATCCGCATAAGTAACAACATTCATTGGAATGTGGTTAGGCTTCATTGGAATAAAAAATATAAGGCGACCATAGCCAGAATCTGACTTGCTTTAGCTATAAAAAGGTGAAACTTGGTGTTAGATTTAATGTCTTTTAAAGCAATTAGGTCCATTTCAACCTTGAATATCTATTTCTGTACCTATAGAAGCGAAGGTTAATGCAACATTGTATTCGCGAATTTGAAAGAGGTAATAATGGAATTTATGTGAATAGGCGCATAAAAGATTTTTCATGAACTCTGGATACTTGGATAATATTGGCAAGTGCACGGCATCACCATGTTAGCATTTCACGCATTCATTGGATGTATTTATTCAATTTTTCAAAAATAGACATCACAAACTCAAAAATTTCTGTCTTTGTTCCAAAAAACTTCAACATTTTGGCTATCCACATACAGTAAATAAGTCAGCTGAGTGTCGGGAAATGTAATAATTCTTGAGCAAATTTCAAACTCTTCTATTGGTTCACTCATTTTCCCATTAAACTCTTCTCCTTTCATCGTTTCGATTTAGCAGCTTAGCTCTTTAGATGATATAAGTAAGCACTTAACTATTTAAGTAATACCAATAAACATTTCAGATGAGGATCGCGTTTTTTTTTACAGTTTGGAAAAAAAAATTCTAATCAGGCTTGTAGTGTTACTTTATCACATAACTAAATCATGTATTTTTGGGGAGCATCAAAAGATAAATATTTATGTAGATATCTTTAGAAAAAATTATTCTAAAGCAGTAAAATTATTAGAGTTTCGTTATCTGCCATTCACTTTCAACTGATATAACTTCGTATTTTGTTGTAGTCTGCATAATTAAATGAATGTTCTATTACTTGTTAGTCTTCAGATGGACAAAAAACATCCAGGCTATTATAAAATTGTGGTTTTTGAAATGTCCAATCAAATTAGGTCGTTGTGGGATCGAAATTTAGTTGACATTTTATTAATTATTTGATATGTAGTGCTTATTTTGTGTGTTTTAATGAATCAGAATTGCCATTTCCATATGATTATTAGAAGTAAAATGTTTTGCCCCATCTTGGGAGCAATGACAATGAAAAAATTCACAATAAGGAAGACAATGAAGTTAAAATAATTCCCAAAAATGAATTCTATGTTCTATCAAAATTGTCAATAGGTTCTTTTAACATAAAGTGAAAATTTCAAGCATCAAAGTAAGGCTTTATTGCTACCTTCGGCAACTGATTGTTCCTCCGCGAATATTGGTTGTATTAATTTTTAAATAAATTTCTTATGTAGAATAAATATTCATTATTTCCCCATTAAGAAATTTTAGTTCCAAATTAAGACAAAAATTAAAGCCATGTTTAATATAGTAGGCTTTTAAATTTTTCATTCACTGTATTGTGAATAATAAAAGTAGAATTAAGTCCCATGACAATCAAAAGCGTTAATTGTCCGGTTCATTTATCTTCGCTAAATTTATCTAAATTTTTTGTCGCACTGAAACTTTAATTTCTTATTCAATATGTAAACTACCAAAAAATAGAATCTATGAATGCAGATAGTGATTTTTTTGCGGTAACACTGGTATGTTCTTAATATACAAATACCAGCAAATTAAATATTTATTTTGGAAGTTTCTTTCCATAAGACAGAAATAAAAAAATTCTCCTAAAACTACACACGTATTGGTTCTAATATTACTTATCAAATTTCATTTATTTAAACCAATGCATTTTCTAGTTATTTTATTTACATACATGCGAATAAACAAACAATTCTTTGACAATTTTAGTTTACAATTTGTTAAGAATCAGTACTTTAAATGTTAAAAATCTGAACCAAATTTCATTTTCCTAAGCTGCTACATTTTTTTAATAATCTCATTCATATCATGCAAAAATACAGACCGACAGAAGGCTTTTGCAGACCCTGTGTACCAAATTTCTTGCATCAAACTTTTTACGTTTTGCAGTTATTGTTCACTAGTGCTCGGGCAGTAGAGCAGGCTGTTTGCAGACAGCAGAATTTGATAAAAATCTGCAAATTTGGCTTAAAATTCATATTCCAAACTTCATATATCCAGCTCAAAATAATTTATAATTATCGTGTTCCTAGACAGGCATAGTTTCAAAAGGAGTTTTCAGGTTCAAGGAGGTTTGGAAATGGAAATTCATCAAAATCACGAGTTCTCATTTTTGTTAACGATTACCATACTTTCTTTCAGCATACCTAAAATCGAGAAAGTAAAAATATACATGCAATTTGTTAAGACATTTGATGAAATCTGAATTTTAGTCTTATAAAACAGATTAAAGATTATTCTTTTAGAATTAGAACATTTTAAAGTGCTATGCAGGAATATTTGAATCAATTTTAATTTAAGATAATGGATTATATAGTAAACTATTGACAACGTGGGGGATATGTTTAACACAATAAAAAATCGTATTATGCGTGTTATATAGAATCGAAGCTCAAATTTGTAATTTATAATTCTACTAGTGAGATAATACTTTTTCTTTCTCGTATACTTCTTATACGAGGTTGTGCAATGCAATCATCAATAAAATCCTAACTCAAAATTTCGACTAACCTCCACATTTCAGTCTTCTCTGAGACCACATGATTTTCATCCTGTTTATGAACGCAATAACTCAAAACCGCTTAGAGTTAGATAGATGAAGCTTGGTTTATAGCTTGTAAATTAAACTTGAAGATTTCTATCAAATTTTCAATGAAATTCATTTATAAAGGAAAATTGTTTCTCCGTTTGAGTGCAAGTAAATGCGATTACTCCAAAATATAAAAAAGCTAAGTCGATAAAATTAGGAATATAGTTACACAATCTAAAATTTAAATCCTATAAAATCTTGAAACAAATCCATCAAAAAGTTCGTTGGCTGTGCATTTTCATGCAACATAACTCACAGCGCATTAGATAATTAGATCACATTAGATTGCATTAGATCACATTAGATAATTGAAATTTGGCATGCGATTTTGCAACTAAAATTTTAGTTTTACGCCAAACATAGGGAGCGCCAATTTTAGTGTTACGCCAATCGGTCGGAAAAAAGGCACCGAAAGGCGAACTCAATGTTCTTTAGAATGATACAAAGCACTCAATATTCAAATGCGGAGCATTAGGAACGAAAGTTTGAGATTCCAAAATTTTTGAGAGGGGGAGGGAAAGATAACACCTCTGTTAAGAATTATTCGAGAAATTTCCAGATAGGGTATTTCTGCTGAACCTTTAAACTGTCAGCATCACCGTTCATAAGTAAAAAATGTAATATATACATTCGATTTTCTAAATAAAAAATAAGAATAGAAAATAATGAAGATGCTCATTTTTCGCACGCTTTATAAGGTACTGTTGCATTAGAAAAAGTTCTCACGTTGTATTAGAAAAAGTCGCAATTTTTTTCACGTATATATAATACGAGAATCTTGAATATATTGATCCCAAACAAACAAACAAACAAACAAACAAAATGTGACTTACTAATTTCAACAATTTTCTTCAAGTTGATGAAGCGATAGTGAACCGAAGTATATCCCACCACTCATCAAAACTCTGAGTAGTTTTTAGTACCTTTTACCTTTGACTTCAGATCAGTTTCTGAAATGTATCTCATTCAGTAAACTAAGCCCGTTGCTTAACGCTTAATCTGCTATTTTGTTATCTTAACAGAAAAATCTCTGGCACTTGTAAGAACTCTGACTCTTGTTCCATCAGCTGCTTCGTTTGGAAATTAGAACGGAAGAGATTTCCGTTTTATTATGCTAATTCTTGTTGGCATCACGGGAATAGGATATTTGGAATAAGAATAATTAATCAGAAATTCGCATATCTTACAAATCTTGTTACACTTTACTTTTTGATGTGAACCCAATTTATTGTTTATTATGTAGATAGAATATTAATGCCACACATCGCAAAAAAAAATTATATCCCATATTTAAATCAATAATATTATCTACAAAAATGTTTAAAAGATGGATTTGGAAACATGTGTAAAACTCTTGAATATCTTTACGACCTACATACTCTATATACCTATGCATTTAATAAAATTTTGATTATGAGTACTGAAATGATTTTTTTCTGCAAATGTTTTTAAGAGTTTAGCACGGTGCATCTATTATTGTTCTATGCTATCCAAATATATATATATTAGAATTTCATATAAAGTGTTTTGTTTCTCGTTGCGACTGTTATTTTATCAAAAATATCTCATTTTAATGAATAGAATCTGTCTTATAATTCCGTGATTGGTATTATTCATCGTTTTGAATAATGTTTATAAAAAATGAACTAAATTTTCTAATCAAAGTTTTGATCGTTTTTGACTATACATCTAAGCAGATATCTTAATTGAAGGTTTACATTTGATTTTCATTTTTTTCGCTCACAAAATATGCAAAAAGAAATCATTTTAATCAACAGCTCGAGATTTTGACAAAATATTCACTTTTCAGAGCTTATTGAGTCCAAAAAATACATTTTTGAAAACATGTATGTCTGTCTATCACTCTGTCTGTCTGTTTGTGAATCGGGATAGCTCAAAAATGCTCTGGCCTAGATGTATTAAATTTGATTACTCCAAATTTGTAGATTCACATTAACATTCACAAAAATGTTTTCTTAATCTGATTTTCCGAGTACAAATGAACACGATATCGACATGAAGCAAAAGGCTAAATGTTTAAAATTTGAAACAGATTGAGCATCTCGAATTTTCAATCAAATTCATTAGGCGATTGACCATCTATCAATCTGTACTTCCGCCTTCTTATCAATTTTTGAATTAAATGTATCAAAGGATTGACGATCTGTCAGTCCTTATGCTTGCAATCTAATATATAAAAATAAATTTTTGCTTGTTCGTACCCAATCAGCTACCTCACCGTTCAACCGATTGCCATAAATCTTTACTAACTTATTGCTTGCACATGTATGAATGTTTTTTTAAGTTGACAAATGACAAAAGACAAACAGTAAATGGCAAACGGCGCATATTATTCAGAATTAATCGCTCATATATTAAATAAGATAAAATTATAATGATGATGATATCATAAATGATGCGTGTGAAATGAAATCGAAAATATTTAGTGGAAGTTCCAATTTTTTTCTTCTAATTAATGAATAGTCATCTACACAGGAACTGCGGTCATCTGCGCCAAAATGCACACATTATTGAGAGTTTATTTCCAAAATACAAAATACATTAGCGATGCCGATCCAGTTGAATTATATATAATGGAAATTTTCCACTGCAAACAGTAATTTTTTCTATTTATTCAGTGAATCGACAAACTATATTTCGGCTATACAAGCGTATATCGTCTTGATTGCTTCGACAAAAATATGTCCCCACGTTCGTCAATTAATAGAGCTACCAAGGTAGCACGTAGAAATAAGCCAATTCGAGCTTCTCAAACAAACGAGGTGAGACAAGCGAGCAACAAAACAAATCGTTTATGAAGTACAAATACACATATTTCAAAATCTCAACATACAGCAGGAGTTGAAAGTCAAAGTTTATGTGCTAACCCAGTGGTGGGGAAACTTTTTTTAAGACGGGCCATTTGTAATAACTAGACGATCGTAGCGGGCCGAAGAATAATGCTTAATCGTTAAAAAATGTGTGTGTTCTATAAACATATACATATATTATTACATACACTTGTTATTTTAATAGTAAAAAAACAAAAGGTAAGAAAATCATAAGCACAAAATATAAAATGAATTGATGGTGAAGTATTATCACTTTATTTTCTGGTGTCATTACTGGTTAATGGTGCATGAGAAAAATGAAATTGAGACTGTTTTATCGAAATTTCATCATAGTCCGGTTCCATTTACGAAGCAGAAATTCTTAAAACTGATGAAAAGTGCTCATCTGTAATTCTGTTTCTTAAAGAAGTTTTCCTAAGCTTCATTGTTGAAAAGATTTGTTCGCATAAATAAAATGAGCTAATACTCTTGCGCGGGTGTTAATTGAGGCAGTGGGAGTTTCGGGTATTACACAAACAATTACTCGAGTCACAGCGGGTCGTTGCAGATGACTTACTAAGTCGCTAACTAACTGATCTTCGGGCGGCCTCGCTTGTATTTATACCTACCTGCAAGGATTGTTCGGGAATTGAAGTTTTGCAGTTCTTTCGGAAAAAAAGTACAATGAATCGAAAATGCTAGAATGTCTGGAAGTTTCGAGCGAAGAGAAGTCAGCTGTTTGGGTCGGATGGATTAGTCCAGAATACTATTGTGTTTTGAATATCGCCGCAGGTAGTTTTTATGCGGGTCGTCACATTACGAAGTAAGAATGGGTTCAAACATTCTGACGACGGCAATCTTAAACGGGCCGGATTAAACCTTTCCGCGGGCCGTAGTTTCCCCATCACTGTGCTAACCAATCACGCTCAACAGAATCAGAATACCAACAAGGATCGAGGCAACTATTCTCAAAGAAAAGTCGATTGGAGAAGATGTGCTCATTCCACGTATTCCCATTATTCCTGCCGACATGTCTTATGATTTCAAATGATTGAAATTGCTCATTCGATTTGCATTCTCCATAACCATCAAGAAAACCCGAAAATTCATGTTTTTCACAAGGGTAGTTTTTCTGTTGGATACCTATATGTCGGACAGCCAAGAAATGTATTTGCTTTTGCTAAAGATGGAAATATAAATATTGCCTACCGTGTAGCACTTGAATAGTAAAATAAAAAAGTAGAAATATTAATATAAAAAAATATAAATATTATCTGTACTTCTTCTTTACATGTCATTAAATTTCAATGAATACATTTATTGCCGATAAGAAAATAAATATCCTCCTTCATATCCTTCCTAATTAAACAAAGCAATAATTTTAAATTTCAAACGAAATTTAAAAAAATGTCTTCAGTGGCAGCAACAAGCCGGGTGCCAGCTAGAAATTTATAAAAATAAAAGTTGATATGAGATTTTTTCCCTAAAATTATACTATTTCTGTGTCCTCTTTCGATATGAATCAGTCTAATTAAATGTCGTTCAAAATATAAATTAGAATTTCATTTCTATATTACAATGTTAAAAGTCAGCAGGTTAGGGTAAGGGGAAATATACCTTCCTTAAACAGAATACGCGAAAGTTTGAGGAAGAACACTTCCTCTCGTTGAATTTTCAAATTTTAATTATATATAAAGATGGAATTAAGTTTCGCTCATGTAACACGTGTTATTTCGCATTAATTTAAGTTTTGAATCTACCATGCAATTTGCTGACAGGAAAAGGATAAGATAAAGGGTTCTTAAATGCTAGACAACTTTCTCAATTACACTTGCCATATGACTCAATTCTATGCTTAATTTATTTCAGAAAAACTTTTTATCTAAATATAAAATTTCGGTTCTAAAAACACTGAAATTAATGGTGTTTTCTAGATCTATGCAAATCGCTCGAGAGCAATTCTTAAGTATTCTGAGATTTTTAACGAAGGTAAAATAACTTTTTAAAGTAAATATTAGCATTTATTACACGCCACAATATTGCGATACCAGCCTATCGGCTTACCCAATTGTTGGTTGCTAAAGATTTAAGTAAAATATTTTGTATAATTTATTCTTTCTTCCTTAACATGATGTTTTTAACCTTCAATTTTTTCCAGAGATAAAACTCAAACTATTTTTAAAACTTTACACCACTAAGTCCATCATGCTAAACATCTTTCTAATTTTTTCTATAGTCTTCTGCATCCATTTATATCATAAAAATTGCAATAGTATTTAAAAATAGGCAAGCTTAAACAAATTTTCAACATTATTTAACTCTGAAGTTAAATCATAATTGTAACGATAGCAAAATGTCAAAAATTTAATTAAAAGCATAGGCATTAAAACCCACAGAGAAGGAGACTATCTATTGTCTATATGAATGGCCATGTTAAAAAAGATGCCATTAGTGTCTATGAGAGTGAGACCACTGGACCTCCTTCTGTGTGACTAAAACATATTCAACATGAAGAAATAAGCTGAATCTTCATATTTCAATCACAAACAATGAAAAAAAACCCAAGAGGCAATAGTAAAGACAAAAATAGAAACGATTTGATTTTGGCTTAATCATTGAAATATATTATTGTAAAATATAAATAAAGTATATTTTTAAAAAATAATAGCATAGTGAAAAAAAATTACATTATAAAAAAAAAAACTGGTATTGTTCAAAATACAATATTTTTAAATTTTAAGATGATTTAAAAATAACTTTTGCTCCGTAAATTTTTGGATATATCAAAAAAAAAAACCTTCATTGAGTTTAATTTTTATTCATTAAAATTTCAAAAAACAATCCAAGGAACATATTCTCATTTTTCAAACTATATTTTGTCATGTTTGGTAGTTGTAAAGCAAAAGTCACGCCTGCAAAGCTCCTACACATATAAGTCATCTTTATTAATAATAGAGATGACAAAATCATTGTCAGTTATTTTAAGCTGAGTAGTGTTGCTCAACGTCCTGTTTTTTCAATGCAAAATTCAAAAGTAAGTAGGAGTGGCCCATTTGAGGTGTCTATAAATTGTCGCCACTAAAATAATCAAGATCAACCACATTTCCAATTCAAAGAAATGATTTATTGACATCATACTATTTACATTTTAGAAACCAGATTTTCTGTATATCAAAATATCAAATTTAAAGAATACAGAAATTTTCAAGTGCAAAAACTTTTATGTTTGATATTGTTTATCTGCGTACAGTAAAAGCTCCTTATTCGCGCTTCCTTCATTCGCGTTTTCATTATTCGCGGATTAAAAAAATGCGACCCAATTCCTATATTCGCAAAAAATTTCTTTATTCGCGGATCTAATAAGTACATACATAACAATAAAAGGATTCCGATAGATATCCAACCCAATGTCCTTTGTAAATGCCGTCAAATGGACTAATAAAAAAAGTAAAATAGATCTTATTACAACTTTTTCTAAAGTATGTTGTTGAATGCAAACATAGCCGAAATCGCGAATGGAATAGGACGAGATGGGTTTGAACATATAAAATCAAGTGACATTCAGGAATTGCTTGAATCGCAAGATGAAGATCTGACTGAAACCGACTTAGAGGAACTTAGGCCCATTGAAGAAGAGGTTTGAACAAGCACTGGAAACGTGACATTTAATTTGAGAAATCTTAGTGAAGGTTTAAGAATGGCAAATGAGCTTTGCGATTTCTTTATGATCATTGATCCGTCTATGGAACGAAGTCTTATTTTTAAGAGGTAAATTGTTAATGCGACTGCTGCGTATCGATCTGAATTGAAGGAGCTTTTAAAAACTGCCAAGCAAGAGAAAATCACAAAATTCTTAAAACCATTACCTAAGCCTAAGCCTAAGATAATTAATCAAAATATTCAAAAGCTTCCATTAAATTGATTTTTTATATATTTGTTTTTTATTTTGTCACCTAGGAACGCATCCGCCATAATCCCATATAAATTACCATTCCGTATTCAGGGTTTCTGTATTCGCGGCATATTTATGGAACATATACCCCGCGAATAAAGAGTTTTTACTGTATGTAGCTTACTTGCACTTATGACAGGAAACAAATTTCCTGTAAAACTAAGAACCAATAATGTTTACTTTAAAGCATTTCTGAAATAAGCAATGAAAAAGTCCCCCCCCCACACCAAGTATTAAATATGATGATAGTTCAGATATAAACGAGAGAAAAACATGAATCTAGTTATTGGTACCTTTTCATAATGTCCAGTTTCAAAATAAGTCTGAAACCAGAGGTAGTGATCCCCTCCTCTCGGTACTTTATCGAATGTGCCCAAATAAAAGTGATAGTCTCCTTCATTAAGGTATCCGACTACGTTCGAAGGAAAAAATTTTGAAAGATTGGATTTTTTAAAAACTATTTAAAACTATGGTTTTTAAAAGTATTTTCAATTATGATGGGAAAATACTATAAATATAAAATAATTATTTGCAAATGTAATATATTTTGAGAAATAGGAAAATTTGTAGAAAATTTTAATAAAATTAAACCAAAACGGTTAACACTCTACACAAAATCATAATGCAGCAATCCTATTTCTCTTTGTATACAAGTTATAGAATATAATGATGAATGAAGTGAACCAAAATCGACGAAATATTTTGAAATGCAAAGAAGTTATGGGTAAAAATATAGGTATATATGCATTTATTCCATAAATTAAACTAACAATTTTCTAAAAAAAACACAAATGAAAAAGTATTTCACCCACAATAAAACTTTTGGTTCATTTCATTGCCCATATCATTTAAAACACACGCTAAAATGTTTTATGTAAATACCTTTATTAGTTTTTGAGATACTATGTTAACGGTGGAGAATTTTTATGAAAATTAAAGTTTTGAGAAAATGGAAGCTAAAGACATATTTTAGATGAAAAATATGTGACCCTGAATGATAGATCAGGCCTTAAAAAAGACAAACTGTTTTAGAAAGAGGAAAGTCTGAACTACAAGAAATAACAATTTTAAGAAAATTCGCCGATGTGGTCAGTAACCAATTTTTTTAAGTAGTCGGATACCTTAATACAAAATGTACCTTAAGCAAAGTAGTCAACAGCATGAGAGCTCAGATTTTTATTTTGAAAGTCCCACGCATAAACATTTTATATTTCATTGTATAATTAAGAAAACCACATAGGTATTTTCAATGATTTTTTCCAATTGATATGAATTAATAATTGATTGAAATGAAATAAAAATGAGATTTCTGAAAAATTAGGTATTCATTATGTATTAATTATGAACTTTAGAAAAAGAAATAAATTCATTCTCTTTATGTGTTTTTCGTGTTGAAAAACAAATCTTACTACATTCATAGTTCTAAACAAAAATTCTTTGTCAGTGGAATTATATCATAAATGAATTATATTTTCGTTTATGACATAGAATCATTTCAGAAGTTGATAAAATAAATGTGAATTAATTCAAAAATTTCAACAGGTAATGAAAATATTTACAGCTGATTGAGATCTTTATTACGATCTAAAAACAAAATTATTTAGAAGTAATGATTGTTGCAATTTAATTCTCGAAAAATTCATGATATAAAAAGTTTATGAAAGTAAAAAAAGGTACTTATCCTGTTTTTAACCTGTGCAAACGGAATTTCAAATTTATAATGTTTATAGACTGGAAATTGCGAAATACGAAAAATTGACATGAGGCTTATGATGCAAAAATTGCTCAAAAGGCTATAAAGGATAGATCATCGCTATCGAATTTGGTATGTTGTTACTACTTAGGCAATAGGTGTTACAAAATGAGGTTTTTCAAAATTTCAATTAAATCGAAGACTTAACATTTCCTCCCAAGTACTTCTGGTATATTTTTACACAAAGATTTTTTTTTTTTAATTTTAACAAATTAGCACTCCGATTATATCAATTTTACTTCGGTGGAGTTGTTTCTCTTATTTTATTGATATTTTTGAAATATTTTAAAAATAATTTACAATATATACTTATTTTAGCAACTTCAACATTAAATACATTTTTTATATGTATAGACATAAGAATTATGAGTATTTCTTAAAAAGAATTTAAGGGTACATTTATTCATTCTATAAAAATATCATACTACGGGATTAAAGTTCGAATTCTTTTAAATCTAATAATTATGAGATGAATTTAAGACAGGAGTCAGATTTCAAACTAATACTAATAAGGAAACTAATTTTAAAACTTCATCAAATAACCTCAATAATTACAATAATTACTTTACAAACCAATATAATATTTCAGCTTTTTAAAATTACACTTTACATGGAGACATAATGATTTAATTGATCAACAATCCATTGCTTCATTGTGTAATGGATTTTTCATCAAGCAATGCTGTTTTTGGAAAATGTTATATTTTTAACGTTATTTTACATGTTTGTTAAGTTTACTATATGAAAAACGTAAATTTCAAGTTTTTTTTAAATAGAAGCTATATTTTATGATATAAAAAATTACTAATACATACTATATGTTAAGATAAAATGTTCTCTTATTTTTTTATCCAAATCCTACTTTTTTGTATAATTAATCCTACATGCAGTCGACAAAACTACGGAACTCAGGAGGCATAAGTAATGTACAAAAATAAGTGGTAAGAAATACGTCAGACTACATTGCGACACGTCACGCTTCGAGTGACGGGACAAAAAAAATCCTTAATGTTTTTCACATTCTTTTACAGATAACTAAATTTCCCTAACTTTTGAGATGTCAAAGAAGTCACTCTCAAATTCTCCTTGTAAAAACAGCTGAAGGGAAAATTTTGGTTTCTTTTTTGGCTCTTCTCTCTTGTGTCACGATGTAGACTGATATATTTCTTACAACTTATTTTTGTACATAAATTATGCCCCCTGGAATGGGATAAATTGAAATTTTAAACATTCAAGATTTTATTCTTCTAGGTGGTGCATCTGCCACGAACTACTATTAATAAAGAAGACTGTGTAACTGTGTATAGATCAAACCATTTGACCTGGAATTATCAAACTTGATGCATATGTATTTTTGAGGGTTTAAATTTGGGCTTCAATTCTTTGAAATTTTATTTCGAATTCTGATTAACTGAAAATGGAGCAAAATGTTGCAATTTTCTTAACACCATAATTTCTGAAAATATCACAGCACAAAAATAATTTTTATGTCATTTTAAAATTCAAAAAAAAAATGAATGATCATAATTTTTATTTAATATTTGATCAAACACTTTCTGGATGTTGACATGTTTTTAATATTTTTTTCCAACAATATTTATTGTTTCTCTGATTTTCGTGCCACTTTTATAGTTTCATCTTGTATTCAATAACAATTCTCCCATTTTTGTAAGTTAAAGAAGGGTTCTGTTTAAGTACAAGACTATGTTCAGAATGAATTTTTTGAAAAAGATCGAAAATAGTTATATTTTTGAATATTTGTATTAAAAGATTGAAAAAAAAACACATCTATAATACTAAAATATGCAAAATAAATGACGAAAGTTGAATAAAAAATTGGAAAAAAGGGCCTTTTCTTGGACTAAAAAAGCATATAAAAAATCTTCTAGTTGTTTATTAATGATTTGTTTAAAATTTTGTAGATAGCTTAAGAAATACCTTGTTTATTTCCTAATTTAAAAAATAAACTATATTTCCATCTATTTTTTAAATATAGTGATTCACTTGATAAATAGCAGGAAATTATCAGGGTTTTTTTTTACACTGCGAAGCTCTAAAACAAGTTTAAAATGTTTATAAATGAATATATTACTTATTCCCTAGTTCAGAAACTGAACAATGTATTGAATAAATATACTAAGTTTGAACATAAAATATGCTTTCCATTTTCAATAATGAATTTTTTCGTGAGAAAATACTATCGGGGATTAGAATTTGAGAAAATAGCGTCTGAATCATATAAAGTAGTATTAAAACGTATATAAATGAAAATATGAAAATCAGAGTCATTCCCTTATAACAGATTTGGAACAAAATTATAACGGTTTTAGAAATTAACCTATTCAAAAATTAAGAATATGAAATAAAAAAAAATCAAATTTCACACAAAAATTTTTTTCTCAATGTAATTACCTACTTTAGTATCTGTGTTACTTGCAAAACGAATGAAAATATGGAATTACAATGCCGCGAAAATTAGTGGAAGGATAAAAAGAATATTTTAGTTTTTAATAACGCTCTCATGTCATAGTGCTGATCTCCATTTAAAAGTTACATGCACACCACAATGAACAGAAGATACGAGAAACAATTAAAATGTCATATTCAGATTAAAATAATAATATCTCACAGTTTATCAGAATCATGGACATAAAATTATAACCAAATGCTTTAAAAGAAAGCAAATATAATCACTATCCCCCGATGAACAAGTTAGGCGATTAGTCTCTAATAAACCTAAGATTTTTTTTTTTAAAAAAAAAGCGTGTATTAATCCGCAAACCACACGGATAATTATAACCATCATTTTCTGTTAAATTTATCCTACAATTACAGTTCTTCTGTTCTAAAACTAAGCAAATAAACTTAACTAGTGCCTAATCATTCATGAACTGAGGATCTCAGTGATTCATCACATTTCTAGTATATGTATTTCACGCTGAATAACCAATACACTTGAACTTGGCTGAGAAAATAAATAAAAAACTGAAATGAAAAAAAAAATCGCTTTATCCTTTATGCTGAAGAACTGGCTTGACCTCTTTTCAAAGAACTCTACTACTTAATGACTCGGGTTTAATTCGTTCGAAACAAACATTGCATCAGCACTATGGTGCCAGCCCTTCCGCATTTGCTTTTACAAATCAAAACCTTTGCCTTCACATATCAGTCTAGAAAAATTACAAAATATGTAAATGAATTCTTACCTTTTCATCCAGCGACTTTCAGCAGCTCGATGGCTAGTTTGAAGTGGGGCTCATTTTCTGAAAAAAAGAGTGTTTTTCGGTGGTTTTTTCGAAGGCCGTGACGGGCGGCCGAACGAGAGCACTCACCTCGTGCGCGGATGTCGAATTCATGCTCGAATTGCTCTCCCAGAAACGTGTTCTGTCTTTTTTCTCTTTTTATTCTTACCCTCCCCCAACAGTTTTCACTCGAAAATCGAATCTCATGCCAAATGTTCTTCTCTATTGTGTTGAAGCCTATGGATTTTAAATCAGAAAACAGAAGAATTAACGAATAAAATTTCGGTTTAGAAGAGGATTTTTTTTTAACTTTTCGTCATTGACATCCCTTTGTTGGGTGGTAGAAAAAGCTTTTAGTCGTTTTATTCGCATGATAAATATTTTTTAGTATTTCAGAATAGAAGAATTAATTTGAAAATTGTGGGTAATTCCTATTAATAATAAAGATGAATCAGTGTGTATGTATTTGTGTGTACCGTGTATCAAACTCGTATGGTACTAATGCTATTCGGAGAGTGAAAATATGCATCTCGGAATGATTTATTTGAATCTTTAGTTAAAATTTTAATTAAATGAAAATTAAGAAACATTTTGACCTTTTAAAGCGACAATAATATTGGGTCGTTCGGAAAGTCATTTCGTATTTTTGTGTCAAAATGAAACGAAATTTTCGTTTAATGAATAAATTATTTATTAAATTATAAAATTGCCATTCTGGTCTAATACCTTTTGCCATTCTGGTCTAATACCTTTTGGTAGTAACATGATTACACGCTCATAAAAGTTTGGTCTTTGCTGTAAAAAAAACTGATCGAGGTGGTTTTTGGCCTCCTCATTTGAAGGAAAAATTTTGCAAATCAGTTCTGGTACTGATGTACTGTTAACACATCTTCTCCACACATATTGGCTAATTTATTTCTGGCTTGAACAGCATTTTTACCTTTTATAGCAAAAAAGAAAAAAATGACGAAAATGCTGTTTATTGCTCTCCATATTTAAAAGGGCACCATCCAAAAACTACTGCGAAGAATCAGCAGCACTTTTTCACACTCAAGCCTTGCTATATCAGCTCTTAAAACATAAAATGATTTTGCGGTTTAAGTATGAAATTGAGTGCGAAAAATGCAATTAAATCCTTTGTCAGGAAAAAACGAAATTACTTTCCGAACAACCTAATAACTTCCAAATATATTATTAGACAAAAAAATAATTTTCAACCATTTCACATTTTTTTTAAACATACCTTTTTAATAATACCAATTTAAGAGCTGTGCAAATTTTGTTAAAATGTCGGTAGTTTTCTTTTAATTTTTTCTTAGTTTCCATTTTAAATGTTTGAGTGTGAGACCTTACTTTTGTATTACATATGCTCTACGGAGAGTAAAATGCGCAACTAGGAATAATTTATTTGAAATTTTAATTAGAATTTTACTTGATTTAAAAAGTTAAGAAGCATTTTTTCCGAAAATATAATTTATATACAAAAAAAAAACGCAATTTTAAAATCTTACCAAAATACCTTTTTAATGATATCAATCTAATAATTGTGCAATTTTTTAAAATTTCGATTGTTTTCTTTAAATTTTTCCTTAATTTCCATTTTAATTGTTTATGTGTGCGTGCCATACTCCTATGCTAGATATTTCCTTCTTTAAGAGAAAATATACACCTAAGAATAATTTATTTGAAATTTAAGTTAGAATTTTAATCAATTACAAATTAAGAAATACTTTTGCTTTTTAAAGTGATAACTTCCAAATACAATATTACATACAGAAAAATTTCTACTAATTCACAATTTTTAAAAATTCTCGTTTTAATTATACTATTTTAATAATTGTGTACGTTTTTTTAAAAAGAATTTTGATAATTTTTTAAAAAAAATTCTCTAATTTCCATTTTAATTACTTGTGTTTGTGCCTTACTGTTATGGCTCATATGCTCTTCGGGGAATAAAAATGTGCACCTGGGAATAATTTATTTGAAATTTTAGTTAAGGTTTTAATCAATTAAAAATTAAGAAACATTCTAGCTTTATAAAGTGATAACTTCCAAATATATTATTACACACACAAAAAGGAGATCATAATTTTAAAAAATTTAATGCCTTTTTAATTAAACCAATTTAATTGCAATGCAAATTTTTCTTAAATTTCGGTATTTTTTTTAAATCGTTTTCTCTAATTCCACTGTATAGATTCCATTATCTATCGTCTTTAGATTGAAACTGTTTTCATTGAGTCATTAAGTAATTAAATGTGTGTTTTACCTCCATTGATAAGAGCTAAGGAGAAAAGATAATGTTTGAAAATCTGTGCAGTTTACAAGACAAATAAAAAAAGTGAAGTCACAATATCGCGAAATTCAGAAGATAGATGAATTGGATATTTGTCTTTTAATAGCAGTACTATGATACTCACTATGTACACTGAAGTGACAAAAGTCATGGGATGACTGTTAATATCGTGTCGGTCCTCCCTTTGCCCGGCGAAGTGCAACAACTCGACGTGTCATGGAGTCCACAAGTCGTTGGAAGTCCTCTGCAGGAATATTGAGCCATGCTGTCTATATAGACGTCCATAATTGTGAAAGTGTGGATGGTGCAGGAGTTTGGGCACGAACGGACCTTTCGATGATGTCCCATAAATGCTCGATGGGATTCATATCGGGCGATCTAGGTGGCCAGATCATGCGCTGGAATTGTCCGGAATGTTCTTCAAACCAATCGCGAACAGTTCTGGCCCGGTGACATGGCGCATTGTCATCCATAAAAATCCCATCGTTGTGTGGGTACGTGAAGTCCATGAATGGCTGCAAGTGATCTGCAAGCAGCTGAACATAACCATTTCCAGTCAATGATCGGTTCAGTTTCACCAGAGGACCGAGTCCATGCCAGGTAAAAACAGCCCACACCATTATGCAGCCACCACCAGCTTGAACAGTGCCTTGCTGACAGTTTGGGTCCATGGCTTCGTGGGGTCTGCGCCACACTCGAACTCTACCATCAGCTCGTAACAACTGAAATCGTGACTCATCTGACCACGCCACGATTTTCCACTGGTCTAGGGACCAGTCGATATGCTCACGAGCCCAGGAGAGTCGCTGCAGGCGATGTCGTGCTGTCAATAAAGGCACTCGAGTCGGTCTTCTGCTGTCATAGCCCAAGGAAGACAAATTTCGCCGCACAGTCCTATCGGACACGTCCCTCGTACGTCCCGCATTGATTCCTGCAGTTATTTGACGAAGTGTTGTGTGTCTATTAACATTGACCATTCTACACAGGCATCGGTGGTCTCGGTCGTTAAGTGCAGGTGGTCGCCCACTGCGCCGTCCGTGATGGGATGGGATGCCTGAAATTTCATACTCTCGGCATACTCTTGATACTGTGGATCTAGGAATGTTGAATTCACTAACGATATCCGCAATGGAATGACCCATGCGTCTAGCTCCAACTAACATTCCACGTTCAAAGTCTGTTAATTCTCGCCGTGCCGCCATAAATCACGAAAAACCTGTTCATATGAATAACTTGAACACAAATGAAAGCTCTGGAAAACGAACTGCGCATTTATACTTTTTCGCTGCGATACTACTGCCATCTGTATATTTGCATATTGCTATCCCATGACTTTTGTCACTTCAGTGTACATTAGGCATATTCATTTTTAAAATAACTAAAATTTAAATAGCAGGATGTTAATACAAACATTTTAGCGTAATCATTGACATGAATCTATGTTTAAACTAAATGTCTGAAGTCAAATATTACCAATATTTACAACGAACCTGCTTATCGCCTGTGGCAACAGGTTTTAATATAATAACAATAATAATAATAATGTGGTGCCAGGTATATCACTTCCCGCCATTGAGCGTCGCCTGTGACCTCACTTCCCTCCACTAAGCAGCCCTCTGGTGGAGAAAACGTGAGCAAAGTGCAGTTAATGTCTGGACGAGGCATGATTACGACGTTCAAGAAACAACCGAAGACGTAAGTGTAAAGACGGAAGACGAAATGACGACAAATTGTGAAAAGACGAACTTGTATGTTAACAGATGAACTTGGTCATCCATTCCGTCCTGTAAATTAGTCATCACCATTTGTTCATCATTAATCTAACTTCATTGTCATCCATTAAATTCTAAAATATCATCTGGACTCATTTTTGCTTGGCCATCACGTCACAACGCAATAATATCTATTAAATTTACTAGAATGAGAGGGAACAAATTAAAGCCACATACCAAGTTACACAAATAATTTATCAAAAAAGTCCTATATTTACATTTCTTAGAGAGAGCCGAGATGGATTGATTAGTAAGCCGTTGGACTCGCATCCATCAGGTTATGAGTTCGAGCCCCGCCGGTCGAAGAATCTCCACGTGTGTGGTGTCTGGCGCATGTATGAATCTGTCGTGGTAACGGAGATTTATACGTGCACGTATAAATCTGTCGTTTTTCGTAATCTGTAAGTCCTTTAAGTGGAGAGTAATACCGCTGGGGGCACTGGTTCAGAGGTAATCGCTCTCTGATCCAGGACTAAATTACGATCTGTGAATAAGTGAATGAAATGTATGAAGTCCGCCACTTAAAAAAAGTTGTGACCCATGAGTAGCTAATTCGTTCTCTTGATCCTAAATGGCGGTACTGAAAAAACAAGAGACTTACATTTCGGATTAAATCGCAGTGACGTTGTTAATGTCAATTGCCATTAAATACAACAACAGCAACGTTTCTTAGAAAAAATTTCTGGCTTTCGTCAACGAAATTGTCAATGATTGGAGTACTTTAAAAAAAGAAAGAAATCCGATACACACATAAACATACAATACACAGACATAAAATTGGCAGTTGTGTAGTTGAAAAAAGAAACCTTTCAACAATTTTGAAAATTTTGATTTACTCCAGCATGGGACTCATAATTTATGTGCAAATAATAAGTGGCAAGAAATACATCAGTCTACATCGCGACACAAGAGCAGGACAGAAGTGGGCAACATTTTCCCCCTCAGTGATTTTACAATGAAATTTTGATAAGGATTTCTTTGACGTGTGTTAATTTAGGCAAAAGAATTTTAGTTATCTTTAAAAGAATTTTAGTTATCTTTAAAAGAATTTTGCAAGGATTAATGATATTTATCCTTTCGCTTTCAAAATCCTGAGATTTGCAATTTTATAGAGCGCGTGTAGCCTTCATTAAATTTTTAAAAAAGTGGGATTTGATCAGGAAATACGAGAAATTTCATAATAAAGTTGATATGTGTGTTATATTAGGAAATTAATTAGGATTTTAATTAGATTTTAAATTGTCATTACACGCACATACCACATGAAAGCATACTTCCAAAATACGATATCTTTATATATGTTATCTCCATATATATTACCAGGACACTCAAAATCTGGTGTTCCAAAAGCTTAAAAATTCTGGGTATTAATGACAAAATATAGTTCGAAGCACTTTGGTCTAGAATAGTTTGAAACCCGAGATGACTTGTAGCAAAGAGCTTGGGCGCCAATGGCCCAGTAAAAATACCTACCTAAGAAGTTAATTTAAGAATAATTTTATTTATAATAATTTGCTGCAAAAAACGCTAAAATTTTATTAAATGTTTAGTTAAAATTTTAATACTGTTGGAGTGATTCCCCTAACACTTTCTCGCACTCTCTCTAATTAAACTATTACCTCCGATAAAGACTTACGTTGCATTAGCATAAAATAGCTACGAAATATAAACATTTCGCTTGAATTTAGCATCTTTACTCAATGTGTTGTGTCTTGGCGAGTTATTTGGTAGTTAACAAATGCGGTTAATAGATCTGGAAATATTTTTTTATTCTTTAAATGATTGTATTATGCTTATAACCTTCGCGTAAGTTCAAGTAATATGTTGTCAAAGTTTTATCGGAATCGGATGGGCGGCATGGCTGAGCATAAGATACATAAGACAAACATTCATTTTTATTTATGTCGATGTGCTTTTTTTAAAAAAAAAATCGTTATTCATTTATTTATTTAAAGTCGCCTCGCACGAAGAGCTGATTTGTCGAAATTATAGTTACGCATTATTTTGAGTTCTTTCTCTAAAACAGAAAATATACAGACGAGTTGAACACAAACAATACACAACGGCATACATACTACAACAACAGCACACAAAGTGGCCAGTCATAATTCAGAAGGAGCAAGGAATATATGTAGCTTCTCCAAATGTCTGTAAATTTCCACTGTTTTCTCGATTCCGTTGTATCCAACTGCCGGCACATTACTACACGAATGGCTATTCCTCCTAATATTCGATTCCACAATAAACGCCAGGATTCGGCACACAGTCCCGTTCAGCATCCTGTGAATACTGCTACATTCAGTGGCGGGGGGGGGGGCTGCTGTGTACAAGAAGAAGAAGTCCCGCTCAGCAGTCACTTGAACTCCACACAGCACTTGTTCTTCGCTGGACTATTCCGCCGTAGCTTCATTTATTCGAAGACTCGATACACGATTATGACTCGATTAACGACTACAACTGATTGCAGCATGAGAGCTGGGTTGGCGGGTTGCCTAACCCCTGCAGGGACTTTGCAGTCTACTATTGCCAGGGATTAGTGCCTGATGGTTACTCCATTACCTTAGTCATCTTCGTTGGGCTCTGGATGTGACCTTAAGACCCTGTAAAGCTATTTAAATAATGAAGCCTGCCATTTAAATTGTCGAATGCTAGTATAGCCAAGATGGAACGACTGACTGCGGCTTGAAACCACCAGCCTTTTATAGTTCTAGGGAGGTGGACAAAGAAGGTTCTGGACAATATCTTTTCTAATTTGCTCAAAGGCTAAAATTCTCGAAGTTTCCAGTATTATCTATTTTGCCGCCAAATTCACTAAATTCGTCGTCAAATTCTGAGATCACCCGAATAACAGCCGGTAAAGCTGATCGTAAAACTGTCTTCCCAGTGATGGAACTAATCATGCAGGGAGGCAACGTTACAGGTTTGTAACATTATTTAGAATCTGCCTTTTTATTTTTCGTTATTCGTTTATTCATTTCTAGTCTCCTCGGGCAATCAACTGGTTCACCAAAAGTATAGGTTATATATGATTTCGAGTTGTTTCGATTTAATTTAATTCTCATAATTCCATCAAACATTAAAATCGTGTTGAGTCTTTCTTAGAGAAACAATCCCATAACATTTTTAAAAATGGAAATATCCGGTTTATTTATATCCTAACTTTCGTTGTACTTCACTTGCTTTTCAGCTTGTAATCTGAACAGATATAAAACAGAAATATCTTTCTTTAGTTAGTAGCAATGAAAGAGTATCACACTATAAAATAATTGATGAAACAATGAAAACGATTTGAGTTTCAGGCAAAAATATAATACATTACTGAAAATTAAGCAAAAAGAAAGTTTTAAAAATTACTAAAGTTCAATAAAAACTCGCTTCATATTAAATTGGTATTTTTAAAAGGACAATGTAAATTTTGAAACGGTGTGAAATCGTTTTAGAAATACTATTTCTTCAAGTTATAGCAAGAAGATGCCGAAATTTAGCTTACTTTTTTTATTAATTAAAATTTTTAAAAAATACCTCCAAAATATATATGTACCAAATTTGATAGTTGTAGATCAGACAGTCTGGCCTGTAGAGTACCAAATTCATCTTTATTAATAGTAAAGATTTATGAATGATTAATTGCTGAAATTATTTTCCTTTTAATTAGTAGAAATAAAATCTTGTTCCAAAAATAGCTTTCAAAATTGTTTCGAATAAAATACAATAACATACAATAGAATTGAAAATTAAATTTCACCCTTAGTGAAAAATTATAATTAATTTTTGAATTTATCAGTTATTTCCTTTTCAAAGATAAACTTAACCATCTTGGAATTATTCCAAACTTTACAAATATTAAGAGACTGCGCTTTTATGCAATAACCCTCTTCAACCTCGTCAGTAAAGAAGTCAGCAGTGCTGCTGTCAAAAACAAACAAAGTTTTGTTCAAAATTTCCAGAAAATTAAATCTAATAATAATCGACAAATAGATAACTTTATACTTTAAATACTTATTTCTTCCATTTTTAAATTGCCTTTTTCACCACTAAAATATCATTTCCCAGTGAAACAAACAAAAAAAAACCTCCATTAAATGCTTCGGATAATGATATTAATTCATTCGAATAATGATATTAAATTCAATAAATTATAAATTGCGTATTGGTATTGATCATTGCATATTGATAGTCAGTAGTGTGACAATAAGCATCAAAGTACAATAAATTATTTTTTAGACAAGGGTTTTCCCACCTGATTGCCACTACAAGATCTCATGTACATATATCTGTATACTATCTGCCAAAACATGGCACGGCTTGAAATAATCAAAATACATGATAGCAGTACGAAATTAAAAAACTCGTGTAAAATCATTAGAAATGGATGATACAATAAATGCTTACTCATCATATGGATTATATATATATAAATCAGCTGGGGTGGTCATTCCAAAACTTTCTCGCGAACTCTTTTTAAAGGTATTATCTCAAAGAACGCATTCCATAGAATTGGCATATAATAGTTACGAAATATTCATCCTTGGCGTGAATTTTATCTTTATTGAATCCATCGTGTGATTATTGGTGAGCCTCAGGTGATTTTAAAATTATATGCGTTTAACAATATCTGAGAATTGAATTTGTGTTTCATACGCGTTTTACCCATCGATCGAAGCAAAAATTTGGTATAAAACTTTAGTAACAGTCAAAGTCATCAACTGGACGCCAAGCCCTCGGATCACAGATTCGGCATACGGTCAGCATCCAACAGAACTAATTGTAAAATGGTATTTCCTGTCATTGAACTAACTGTGCTGAAAAACAACATTACAGATTTGTAACAATATATATTATTAACAAATATATAGTATTCATCGCAAACTATAGTTGCTACTACCCTTTTGGTATTCCAATTGATTTCAAATGTTTTCTTTTCTTCTCTAGGAATTGAATCTATCACAAATATTTACAAATTATGAAAAAAGTTGACATAACACTTCTGTTTTTAAAAATGAATAGTAAAATAAATATTAGCCGCGTTTGTTGAGCTGCTATTTCCCACCATCTATGTATTTTAATTAAGATGAAAATTTACGAATTAGCTTCCAGCGATAATTATTGTATCAATTTTTCCAATTTTTATTTATATGAAATATAATGACTCATAGATATGTTATCGATGGATTTCTACTCTCCACATCGTCAACTTTCAAGAGAGATTTCAAAAATAATAATGATGCATTCTGTATTTGAGAAAACCTTCATAACTTCCCTACTTACAGCATTAATATCAAATTTCTAAAACACAGACTTCGCCTGTTTTTATTTACAATGAAAAATTTTCAAACCCTAGATATTCTTTGAAGGTTTTTTTTTTTTTTCTCTACCTTCTATATTTTTGTGAGCTACTGAAAATAAATAAATTAATAAATTAAATTAACTTAAACCGAACTTCCAGTCTCAATAACGCAGCAAATTTTGTCATTTAGAAAGCGTAACAATCAGAATGATCTATCTTTATAGAACAAGTATACAATAAAGTCGAGTTTATTTCTGTTTTGATTAAATTCATTTCATCAAAACAGAATGGTAAAATAAATGTTATCAAAATTGATCGATATGGCTATAATAATATCATTAATAATTGTAACCGAATGTGGTTAATATTAATACGATTGATTTAGTCTGCCTATCAAAAATAAATTAACATGAGATTTTCATAAATTACATACAATCTCGATAAAAATATTATTTTATATTATATCTCCAGAATAATGAGACTGCACTCCGACTGAATAGTTATATTTCAAAGTACTGAAATTAATTGGCGAAATTTGTCCGATGATTCAGGTTTGTTTTGATTGAGTTTAATTTTTCAATATCCCTCGAAATGGAGAGTAAGATAATATATGATCATTGAGGGAATATATTTTGTCTATGGGCAATAAGCATTCATGTAAAATTAAAAAAAATGAAATAAAATCTGAATAATGAAAACTATTTCGTGTGTTTTACCTAAAGAAAACGTGCTGTTTTTGAAATTTCTTTCAAAAAAGACGTCGTAAAGGTAGATTAACCTCAATGACATATCTAGCGGTCATGAGATTTCCAACGAAACGAAAATAGATAAATTGGAAAAATTCGTGATTTTAATTGTATGAATGAAACTGAAGAACACATGCCTCTTATTTGATATTTTAAGAATATTAATTAAAAAAAAGAATAAGCTCTATTTTTATACAGTTCTTATTTTTTATTTCAAGTATTAATTTAACAAAAAAAAAATTTCTATTTATTTCATTTGGTAACATATAAATTTATATCCCGCTCCCCCCCCCCTTTTTTGTCCTTTTGAAGAGCTAAGCAATTATTTTTCTAAATTAATCCCTTTTCCTGAAAAAATAAGGCTTTAAATGCTCACAATTTCATTAAAAACACAAGTCAGTGTATCTGCTCTGTCGTAAGTTAAATCTGAATTTTAATGAAGCCACGATAAACATTTCGTATTTTTCGAATAAAAACAAGAGCAATTATAACAACTCTTTCTAAACAGAAAAAAAATAAGTACAAACCACCTTTTAACAACAGGTATACATACTTATATGTTCTTACTTATATACCGTATATATGTTCTAAATATATATAGGCTGTATATATATTTAGGACTTTAAAAAACTATGCATGGGAAAAGAACGAATTGCAAAACATTTTTTAATACAAATTCCTCTAACTACTAAAAACAAGGCGTTTGTCACAATATTCGAAGGTGAGAAAGGCAAAGGATGCATACCTGTCACACACAGAGCCTGCCTTCTCTATGAAGGGGCTGGGTGCCAGAAACCTTATTTGGGACCCTAAATTTTTAGCAAAGTAAATTAAATTATATAAATAAAAATAACCGAACATTTGCGTATTTATTTAATGATGCGTGATTTTGTTTTTGCTATTAATTACTTCAGGAAAATGACAATTTTTCCAATTTCTTTTTCGATTCTTAGCAAGAGCGTTTAAGTATTAAACCCATATGCTTGACCTAACATAATCCTTTGTTTAATTTTAATTTGCTGAAAGAGGGTTTAGCATTTATTATATTTAGTAAGTTGCAATGTAAAGGATTATAAAAAATATTAAATTATATATAGACAAAAGTAGATATTTGATGATTTGCAAGTCCATTCGAACCCAGACTCAGCCTAAACTTCTGGCACCGGGCACGCCGCTCTGTCTTAAAATTCCTGAAGAGAATTTCCTTATTCATAAACGAACTTTTTCCGCCTTTTTATAGATACCACTGCTGTCTTTGCCTAATTAAAGCCTCAGTCAATGCTCAGCCAGCCACATGGAAACACAGTTTGTAGACTTTTAGTATGTGTAACATTATTGTTGTTCAGAACACAGTTTTAATTATCAAGATAGTGGGGCCCCCTCAGTTACGGGGCCAAGGTGCATAGCACCAGCCGCATCCCCAGACTGCCGGCCTTGGTCACACAACAGATTGTAGAGGCGCTTTAAAGACTAAGTATTTGTTAATATAATTTTGATCTTAAATCGATACACAGCAGAAACAGGACGAAAAGATAAACTTTGAGCACTTCAGATTTTTTTTTATCATTGGCTTCACAAAGTTAGTTTAGATTTGCAAAAACAGAATTTCATTTAGGCATTCCACACTTTACAAACCCGTTTTTCTTCGGTTACGGTTCGTATTTTCAATAACTGTCTGATAACTGTGAGAGAAAAGTTTCGCTTCAGTTTCGGAAAGTTGAGTGTGATTAGGATCGGGGAAGTACCTTTCCGTGTTATTGTAGATATCGGGAATTATCTATAAAAGTGTTAGTCAATTATCCCCATCAATCTTCTCTTTCATCTGCTGCTCTGAATGTTTGAGAGAAATCGTAAATTTTAGTAAATTCACCAAATCTTTATAGAAGTACGTTAAATTGTTGTTTAGCGTGTAATGCGTACTTTATTGTGTACCTGCCGGTCACATTTTGTATTTATGACAATTTTTAAAATTTTCTTTTAAATTGGAGCATTATATGTAATCATTAATGCATTGAATCTATGTTGGTGCTTGATATTTTTTTTATGAAAATGTGACTGACTTAATTATTAAAAGTACATACAATTGCATCTCGTATTATTGCAAATTCCTATGAAAAATTTATACTGCTTTTTTTATTATAGGCTTTGTTGGATGCAAGATATAGTATCGTTTTGAAATAAGACAAGCGTCAACATGTGGAAATTAGCATTTTGTAAGTTTCTTTTTTTGTATTTGTATGATTTTTTTTTCTCCATAGAATTTGATGGAACTTAATATAAAAAGTCGTTTTATTGACGAATTGCCGATTCAAAGAATGTTTTATATTAAATATTCCAATGTTATTTTGCTTGTTAACTAATTATATTTATGCGTTTTCCATCTTATATATAAACATAAGAAAAGTACATTTTAAGTTAAGAATTACTTTTGTTTTACCGAAACTTCTGCATATGTCATCCTTTCACCTAATGAATTAGTTTAAAAAATCTTTAGAATCGTTGCGGATTTATAAGACGTAATGATGAAGATATGTTAAATTTTTAATTGACTTATGACCGATTTATATATTGAATTTTATTTCGGAAAGTTGTTATAAATTATATACAGGGTATTGAGTAACTGCGGTCATACAACATTTATTCTTGAGTTATTGCTAAACTTGAATATATACATTCAACTGTTCTGCACTTCCTTAAATATATATATATATATATATATATTAGTTTTAAAATACGTTATTTTAAATATTGGCTTTAACCTGCCAGGAGGTCTGTGAAATATGCTTTAAATATTTTACTACTAAGGAAAATTTTGAAAACTGAGATTTTTCAGGCAGGTGAAATCCATTCTAATTTAATATTTTGCTTGGGGGAGACAAAATTTAATGAAATAGCACATTAATGAATATGCTGTTAAATAGATGTGATGTTTTGATTTTTGATATCATCTAGCCTGTTACATTTTTTAAAAAGCTTTCAAACTTGGAAAGTTTTTGCTTATTATTTTTAATTTGAAATAAGTGCTAGTATACATTTTTTTGTTTATTTTAAATTTTAGATTAGATAAATTTTCTCCTTTATTGATTTATTGATCTTGCATTTATTTTTGCCTTTTATAAAATGATAATGAGTAATTTTTAGATACCTGTGATGTAAAATAAAAGTAAAGAATTAAGCTTCCTTTTAACTTATCATTCATTTAGTTATTTTGAAATATTATAATCATTGTAAAATAAATTAATGAATATTGTTTTAGTTTGCTCATAATCCTTTTCCTCTTTTCTTTACGATCCAACTGTCATCATTTTAGAAAAATTCTAATTCTTAATCCCTTAGAAACTTATTTTACTTTTTATTATACATTTTTGCTTTTCTGTTCTTGCCAGTTTTAATATGCTCTTTTCTCCAGAATGTAATAATATTAATAAACATTAAAGTTGATTTTAATTTTAGAAAACTAATAAAAAGAATTTATATTAAAGCAGTGTTATGATAATTGATTTTTACCACCCAGTTAATCTTTAAATATTTATATTTACAAATTAACATGCCTATGCATGCTAATTTAGTCTATGGAAAAGTTGAACAATTCATTCAAATCATCTCTTGTTTTCATGCATATTAATAATAGTATTGCTCAGTGAAATAACATTTTAAATCTCATAAAAACGAAGGTAAGAGTATTTTAAAACCATCCTATATGAGATTTCAAGATCTTCCTAAGAAAGATCTGGTTATTGAATTATTATCAAAAATCTGCATTTCAGTCTTAATAATTTTGTGACACATTGTTTTTTTAATAAAGAAACAGCTTCCTTGTAAATGCTGTCTTTGACAAAAAGAAGAAGAAGAAAAAAAAAAAAAAGCAGGTTTTCTGTTGTTATTGTTTTTTTCTGTCTGTAGATCAGAATAAAACTTGAATGACTGATCAAATTATATATGGACTTGGTATTAAGCCAGAGTAGGATTTTACTCCTCATCAAACATATCTAAATTAGGTAATTAATCAATATTCTTAAACAACACCATACTATTAGTTTTTTTTTTTTCATGTTCTATGACTAGAACGCTAATTTGAGGACCTATGACAGCTGCAATGTCTTAAGTTAATTTAGCTACTGTATTTGCCAAATTTCTTTGACTGAATATTGATAGATAGTTAGAAAACAAATATTGTCTTTGTTGCCCTTGATCTGCAGATGCTTGTTGATAAGGTCTTGAATTTTAAAGTAAAACTTTTACTTATTAAAACTGCCAGAATTAAGAGTTCTTCTGCTTGTGGGGTGTGAAAACTAGAAGACAGGGTGTGCTAGTTTAGATATTATCTTTGTCATCTAACTACTATCTAAAATTATGAGGTCTATTCCAAAGTAGCCCTTGTATTGCTTCAGGACAGAACATGAATATAATTGAATTAATTTTAATGGCCTCTGACCAGTTAGGCTTGATTTACTGTTTTAAAAAGTAATTTCAAGTTTTGAAAGATGTACCAATTTTAAGAAAACTGCATTTGTATATTTCAGTTAGACACAATTTTCAATTGCATTTGAGTTACAACAAATGAATACATGTCAACTACTCAGTATGGCTGTCGCTGACCAATCATTAATTTACTAATTGATTCACTGTTTAAAAAATGATTTCTATTCTTTGATTTTATAATATTTTGAAAAATATTTAGATCTTTGATGACAATCTTGTTTGCATTTCTCAGATATAATTGCAATTTTTTCACTTCATCTAAATTTAACTAAGTATTAATGAATTCTTACTATTTTTAGAAAGGACATAAAATTTAAACTATTACATACATTGTACAGAATCTATAAATCATCTTGTATCAATATTTAATGCACTAACTTTGTGATGTGTTCTTCCTTCAACTTTCTTGTTTACTTTGAGAATATGGCATCTTTTTTTTTTTTCTTCCACTTTTCAGATTAGACTGAGTTTTACTTCACATCAGATGCCATGATTTGACCTAGATAATCAGATTATATTTACATTTCTTGTTGATTTTTTATTTGCAATTTCAGTTGACCAGGTTTTTAATTTTTTTGGCGATTTATCATAGGAGCTTTAAATAACATTAAAAATCAATACTATATGCTGTACGTAGTATTTTATTGTGGTATAAACTGAATATAAATTGGGATATTGTGCTTTTGAGTGATTGGGTATAAATTTTAACACAGATCTACGATTTGAGTTACAAGATGGCATACCAAATATTATCCCTCTTGAATTTTTATTTTTGCATGCATGCTAATATTTAGACCATGTAATACTTGCCTATTTTATGAAATTTGATCCAAATTTTAATAGATTCTAATAATAAAAAAATTTAATACAGTTCTGAACATGGAATGCTATTCAAATTTCATGTATTTAACCTTAAAAAAAATTTTTTTTTAAAGAATTATCGAGTTTAAATGCATAATGACCAACAAAATTCTTTTAGAAATGAGAATGTATGAATCGGCAGATTTGTTTAATCTGCATTTCAAACTTCTTCCCTTTTAAAATTTTTGGAATTAATAGAATAAGGCTTAAATCTGAATATGATTTATTTATTTTAGATTATAGAAATAAATATATGGGTATTTTAAATATAGAAAAATCAAATTCTCAAAATCTCTCTTTTCAAGGATTAAAGTAATTCCTCCTTGTATGTATCATATATTAGAAAGCAAAGTATAGTAACTTATTAGTTGAAATCTTTAATCGTTGAGTATACTTCTTCAGATAACCTTTTAATTGAAACAAGTACAATGTTGTAGGGAGAAATTAGGTAAATAAGTACTAAAGATTTTTAAAGCAATTCATGAGGTTAAAATTTTTTTTCAAGCTTTAATGCTTTCTGAATTAGAAATCTATTGCTTTGTAATAAATCTTTCTCATCAATGTTGTACATACTTTTTTTTGTTTGTTTGTTTGTCTGAATATGTATATATATCAGCCACCTTTGGTGACCAGCTGGTTTGCCATGGGTAATGCATTCTAAAACTTTCAATTAAATACCTGAATACCTTGCTATTTTTATAACTTATCCGCCAAATACATTTAAACTTCAAACTTGGATAGTCAAGTAACTCATATTATTACATAACAAAAATTAAAGTCTTGCGATTATTTGTTCATTGTACTATGTCTTTCGGATTTGTTATCGACTGTTGTGGAATTATGTGGATAATATCGCATCTTATATTTATTTTAGAATACTATTCTAGTGTGATTCTTTTAATTTATTCCACATACTGTTTGAACTGTTAATAATTTTTGAATTTTATTTTAGGTGTTGCCTTCTGTTACCTTTTCATATTTATTAATTCGGAGAGGACCGATTCTGCCAATGAAATGAAGCTCGAGAAAAAGGGAAAAAATTGTAAGTAAAATTTTCTTGTATGCTTATTATTATTACACAAAATCCTGGGTCTGCAGTTTAGGGTGTAGGTTTGGTTTTAAAATATAAAATATTTGAGAAATCTATATAATGACTTGAAGTTTTAGATATTGTCTGCGCATTTCTTTCTATGCACAAAGCTTATCATAGGAAAACATTAAAAAGATTCGTCTCTAATCCAGTGTTAGTGTCAGTGGTTTTTTTTTTTTTTTTTTTTTTTTTTTTTTTTTTGTAATTATAGTTAAAGCAGTATGGTAATCAAATCAAAATTGTAATATTAAATAATATTGTTTTGTTTCATTTATATTATTCATTTCTTAATATAATCATATGCAATTTTGGCAAGGAAATGTGAATGGAAATGTATACTTTTGCCTAAACTAGATTATTATTAGAAGCCATTTTTATGATTTTGTTTTTGTTTTTTTAGGTTTGTTCCCTCTTCTTTTGTAAAAACATTCCATATTTATTTAATTTTTGGAATTAAGAGATTATATTATGTGCTATTGCCTATTTGTGCTTTTAATATTTAGTCTAGAATAATATTTGTACAATAGTAAGTATAGAAATATTTTTTAATCATAAATAAGAAATATTTTTTAATCATAAATATGTCTGTAAGAGTTTTATTGCTGAACCATTTGAATGGAAGAGAATGCTTGTTACAATATTACAGTACTTGTTTTCAGTGATAAAAATGCAAAAGGCAATGTATGCAAAAAGTTAAAAGTGTATAAACATCTTTTATTAATCCCCAGTAATTTAAATTATATACATTTGATTTTTCTGCTTAATCTTTTTTTAAAATCATATTAAGTGTTAATCATTATATGATTAAAATAAAATTCAAATAAATGTAATTTTAAAATATTTATTGGCTCATATATCATCTCTCCAGCATCCAGTAGCTACTAATTAGTCTAAAAATTAATTTTTTGTAGAATTGTGTCAGAGAAGAACAAACAATCAATTCCTCTCCCTCCCTATTTCTATTGAAATAGTTATTTAATAAGGTTTGAAAGGTTCTTTTTTTAAAAAAAATTCTATTATAATGTGAGTAATATATAGTTTTCAAATTAAGAAGTCTAGAAAACCAGTTTTTTTAATGCTGTTGTATCTAAATTTATATATGTACTGGCAGTTCTCATTTAATTTTATAATTAATATTGTCTCTTATCCCCCTTCTCCTAAGTAAGATATTTGGCTATACTGAGGGAAAATATAACGAAATGAGGTTTAATCTGAAAAGCATATTATATTATTTATTATTAAAAAAATTAAGGTAATTTTTTCCCAAGAGTTATCTACTTTAAAAGTATTAAAAAAAAGCTTTTCTCCTAATATTATCCAATGCACCTCTTTGATTCCAAAAATAACATTAATTCTAGAAATAGTGATTTTTTAAGATTTTCTATGTAACTGGCATGCATGAATATATAATCTATTTGTTATTGGAGACTAATTTATTCTTCCTGTAGACTTTTCTTATTTCATGATTTTTGTATGCAATTTAATTTTGCACAACTTTCAAGCATTAAGATTTTTTTTTTTCATTATGGTATTATTGCACTTTCTTTTTTACAGTGACATGTGGACAGAATTTAACTCATCTTACTGGTGGTTTCAAACTCAGCATTACTAATCTAACTGATGGTCTTTGTACATGGAATATTATACCTGAAAAGGGGAACAAGACAATTCAAATAAGATTGTTCATACATAATCTTTTCCTTCATGAATATGATAAAGTCACATTATACAAAAGCATTAAAGAATCTAATAATGAATCTCTGTCTTTAATACAACCTTTACGTGCTCAAAATGGTAAGAGAATTTCTAATTAAGTAACTATATATTTTCATCAAACATAAAATTTGTTCAGTCATAGAATTACGAAAAAATTGATATTATTGTACCTAAGATTTTGTTATTAATACACAATTTCAATGTATCATTTCCAAAATTTTGAAATTCCATATTTCAGAGCATGAAAAATAATAAAATTCAAACAATTTATCTTCTATTGTTAATGAAATCGGGAATTTCTTTTGGGTTCTCTTAGAAATAAGTATGCTATTGAAGTTATATATGACTGTTCTCTTATGAATAAGTAATATGTTGTAAGTTTTGAAAGCATATATGACTAATAATGACTGATTTTGGTATTTTTCAACCCTTTGCAATATACCAAATATTACACTAAGGTCCCATATTTAGTGAACTGTTAAATTATTTTCATTTTCCAACTCATTAACTTTATCATTACTGATTAATGCAATTTTTTATAAACAGTTCAATGGATTTATTTGTTAAGGAGGGCTTTTAACATATAATATGCTTCTTTTTCAAACAGTTATATATTTTAGCAGATATTTACTACTTATAAATATTGTAATAACTGAGCTGAAGATAGGGACCTAATCGATTAGTTTTGATAGTGTTTGTATTATATTATTATTTTTTATGTGATAACTTAACCAGTACTTATATTTTTGGGAAAATTTTATTTATAAATTGGTCTTACTACATTTTTTGCTGAACCTGCTTGCAGCCCTTTTACCGATGCTGGTCAGTAGCTTGGTCGGAAATCCACCTTTGATTTTTGTTTGATATGTAAAGCATCGTTCACATAAATTGACCTTTTCTTCCTTTTTAAAATTGTCTCTCGCAGGAATTCAAAGAATATTAATTATTGCCAATATTTACTGGTTCATTGACATTTCCTCCCATTAAAATACTAGTTATTATTGATAAATTAATTTGTTTATATACGATTTAAAGGACAATTTTTAGGAAAATTTATGCGTGAAAAAAGCATTTTTTTTAAATGCTATCAGTTACAAAATATTAATTATTTCAAATTTCATAACATTGTTAATTCTATTTTCATTTATTTTCCTTCAAGTAATTAAGTTATCTTTTAATTCATGCTGTCACACTTATTGCCTCTCATAATCATTCATAATTTAGTATTAAAAGTTATAAAATTAAACAAATTTTATAAAATTTAATATAGTAATTATTATTTGAATTGTTTTTAATTCAGATTATTTTTAATATATGAAGCTCATAAAATCTGCAATGCCTAAGCTGTCTTGCTTCTTTGCTGACAAATCATATTTGATACCACCTGGAAATTTTTAATTCAGTTTAAAAAAAAAATCCATTTATTATATATAAAAAAATCTGAACACTTTTTAAAAAAAAATTTAATTCCATGTTCCATTACTATAAATTCTTTACTAAATGTTATGCGTATGTTTCATTAGCATTCATAGTGGATATATATATAAATAATGTGTATTGTAATTGAAATATTTTATTGCTGAAAATTGTTTTTAATTTAAAGCTTTATTTTGATTACTTGTGTCCATTTTAACCAAATCATTGTAAAACTAACCTTAACCTCTGGCTTTTTTGTAGGATCTGTCACAATTATTACTAATGAGACATCCTTATGTATCAAGCTTGAAGGAAATGATACCTCTTATATAAGACGTTTTGATGGATTTTTCATGAGTGAAGGTACGGTATTTCATTTCAGTGTAAAACATTTGAATAATCTTTTTTTTAAACTTGTATTTTGATTATTATTTTTTCTCTATTGTAAATGATATATCTTTTTTGGAAAACAGTTTATAGAATTAAAGTATAAGTGACTAATCATAAATGAACTAATATTTTAAAAATCATTAACAAAGATATTTTTCTATTATTTATGTGTTTGATACTTTGCAGAGCAAAATGCTATCTAGAAGTGTCAAATTTGCCAGAAATTCTAGATTCAGCGATTGTGAACATCAGAGCAGTTTTCAGTAATATGTATTAAGCAAATTTTGAATATTTTCTGAGGTGTCTTTGGAAAATATCAAAACCCCCAAAAAATTTTATACCATTTGAAAATTTAAAAAATTGATTTCAGCAACATTAATTTGGATGAAGGAAAATTTTGAATATAATTTTTAAATATATTTTTTGTGCTATATGTTTCATTGTTATATTAAAATTTAAATTTTCTTCTTGCAGTTAGTACGTCTTGTATTTTTTTTTTTCTTTTGGTAATTAAATTCTAAAGTCCTCATCATGTGGTCAGATTAAAATTACAGAATTAACCCCCAGAATAACTGTTGCATTTAAGTGGGATCTCTAACACTACACTATTTTGTCCATGTAGTGTAGATTTTTTTTAACATTTCCAATCTATATATATATATATAATATTGCTATTACATTTAAGGTTTAACTTCAGAAATCTATAAGCAATAATAAGAATTTTTATTTCCGCCCCCTCCTTTTTTCAAACATTGCTGCCTTGTCTTCATATAAATGTAGTGTATTCAATTATATTATCATTTTTAAAATTATCTCACTTATTATAGTATACTGAATTTTGTTGAATAGTAGAAATATTCTATTTAAATTTTGTTATATATTTTAGGGGTGTTACAGAGCTCATTATTTTGAGCTTGAAAATTATCTTTATATGCTCATAATATTTTTTTCACCTAGCAAATAGTGAGGTGATTGTTTGAAGTTCAGATATTTCTTTTTTCAAATTAAAGTTCAAATTTTCAAGTATCTGCAGGGAAAGAATTATAATTAATGATGTGAACTTCTTATAACTATACAAGTTAAATATTTGTCAAAATGTAGCTGTGTTCTGTCGAAAAATCCTTTTTAATATTTCTTGGGAGGAAAAATTTTAACTCAATATTTTTCAGCATTGGTGATCCTGCCATGCTACTTGGTAATCAAACACAATTAGTAGGAGTTGAAATAAAACAAATATCATAAATGTGGCAGTATAAAATTCATATAATAAATTTACTAATTTGATTTTTCCCTTCTTTGAGCTTACCACTAAAAAGTTTAGTATTGTAATTTTAAGCTTTTTAATTAAATTTTTTTATGCAGATTAATTTTCATACAAATGAGGAGTAAAGAACCACAAAAATTGTAAAATTATCAATTTGGATATAAGTTTGAGACCTAATTGTAAAATTTTAATTTTTTTTAATATGCTTAGGCTGTTGAGTTTAATATCTGTATTAAAGCCATTATTTTTTACTGCAATATTAATTAATGCCCGAAGAATTTGCTTAACCAATTATTGTTTATCACATAATTTTGTATATTGTTGTTTTTCTTTCTTTTTTTTTATTTGAGTGGCCTGTCATTTTAAGACATTCATGGACTATTTATGAATATGGAAATCCCCTTCAGACATGTTAGGGCAGAGCAGCTTGTCTGACGCTCAGAAATCGAGGCTAAGTTGTTCAAATGAACTTGTAAATCATCAGCTATCTACTTTCTTCTAAATCTAATGTAATATTTTTTATGCACCCATTTGTGCAAAATTGTTTATATTTTGTTCAAATAAAAAGTAAAACAAAGATAAATTAAATGATCAACTCCTAACAATACATCCTGCTTTACTTCTTTGTGAGCATTGATGGAAATGAAATGAATTAAGGAAGAAGTTTAAATGGAGCAGTGGATGGATTTGGCAATATATGAAATTTATAGTATATATTATAGTCTAGTGCAAGTGCTCAAAATATTATTAAAATAAGTTGGTTTTTGTTTTAATAAATTTATAATCTTGCCTATTGGGTAATATTATACAGCATATAGTAATTTGATAATTCATTCTATAAAGTGCTTAATACTGTTAGATAAAATAATGTCCATACCAAGGAAATGTCCTTCTAGATGTCAAAAAAAGTAAGTTATCAGAAAATAAAAATGTAGAAAAGCTGAACTTCAAGAAGTCATAAATAGATTTGTTTTCTTTGTTACAAAGTAAATTCTGGCGATTAAATTTCTTTGACTGCAAAAGTTACAATTCAAACTTAAACTGGAGAAGAAAGCTCCTTGCAATGAAAATGTTGCAATTTGTTAAGACAAATATAATTGAATCGGAAAATAGTGGCAAAAATGGCAATAACAAATATGATTAAGTGAGTGTGAATAGTCCTAGTTTATAGCCAACTATCATAACTGATAAATTTAGAATGTTTTGTGTTAAAATCAGAAAACTGTACAACAGTTTTTGGTAAAAATGCTGAATGTCGACTTTTCATCCCTACATACTACTTTTAAAACTACCAAATAGTAAATCAAACTACTTACTACTTTTATATTACCAAATAGTGAAACTCAATTTCACAGCTTTTTAGTTTATTCAAAAACCCAAGACTCTGTATTTTGTTTTTGCTGTATATTGTTTTCCAAAAGAAGAGGATATGACCAAACTAACAATTTATAAGTGACTGTAATTGGAGAGAGCTGTGGACTGTAATTCATCATGAAAGTTTTAGTTGTCATGTTAATTTGTTTATTGCATGGAAAGAATTACTAAAACTAAATTTATGTTCAACTATTGATAAAACAAGTATAATGAAGGAAACATCATGACTGAAATTAAGATTATAAAGAATTGTAGCTATTATTCTATTACAAAGTAAATTAGGCATATGGATCATATAAACAGAATAAAAAATTCCACAAACTAAATTCTCTGTGATTTAATTCATACATTATAAAATCAACTTATTCCTATCATAATAAATGAAGTCCTTAACAAAATTAAAGACAATGCAAATACAGCTATATATTACAGTATTTAAATGAATTATATTTCTGATACTTCCCATAAAAAACTAACTCCAGTTTTTATAAGATATGTAAATTTTGAAGAGACAAGATTTAGTATAAATCAGTCATTTATAGGGATTTTTAAAGTAACTGTTGTGACTTGAAGAGAGCTGACAAAAACAATAAGTGAACTTTGGAAATATTAAGAGAACTTGATTTAGCTCATATGGATTATAGTGGAAAGGCATACAATAACTGTAGCAACATGAAAGGAAAGATAAAAGTGTTAAATCTAGAATAATTGCACTAAACCCAAATGCAGTTTATATGTGTGTCTGGCTTAACATACTCATTTAATTTGTTAATTTATGATGCTGCTTCCAGCAGTGTATGTATATATATATATATATATATATATATAATAAGTTTTATATTACTTATTTTTCACATCTATGAAAGGATAGGAAAATCTACAAAAGCATTTAAATATTACTCTCGAACCATTATGCCACTCTTGTTTGGAAGCCAAAATAGATAAGGTGAAAGCTGAGTATAAACAGTTTGAACACACTTGTAATACCCCAGAATAATTTTTGGATGCAAATAACAATATTACAGTGTTAGTAGAAGCTAAAAGTTCTAAACTAATTCAATGAAGAAATGACGTTTATTTCATGCTTAATTGATTGGTTTACAACATTGTTCATAATTAACTGTTAGTAAACTATTTCAAATAAAAATAATTGTTTTCAACTGGGTTTTTAATTTAGTGAATAAAATTAAAACTGAAATCCAAAATTTAAGACCAAACTTTAAAAGACATTTTTTGACAAACCAAATGCGATAGCATGTAATTTGAATCTTTCAGAACATTTTCTGAAAAATGAATTCAAAAAAAGAGAAAAATTTTATTTCAAAACAGCAGAAGATGAAATTGTAGGAATTAAGATGTTATTGTACAGAAGAAGATAGATTTAGAAGTATTTAAAATTAATCACTGATGCAAAAACTTGAACAACATGAATTAGAAAATATTCCAAAACTTTGTAATGTTTTATAATAGCAATGTAGATAAAAACCTAATTCTAACAGTTGTTTTGCCATGAAATTTATTTAGTTTAACTGGAATGTGAATAACAATTAACATATATTGGAATATGCATAAATTAATGATTTATTTCTAAGTGACTTAACTGTGTTAAAACTTCTCTTTACATTGCCACTTACTCTAATAAATGCTGAATGCTCTTTCAGCAAAATAAAATTAATAAAGAATTGTGTTTGGTCAAACGTGTGCATAACACTTAAATGCACTTGCTATATGAAGCATTGAAAAGCAAACAGGAAAAAATTGTAATTTTTATGATGTAATTAATAGAAAAAATAAAATCAGGCATTAAATAAACATGCAATAATAATAAATGTTCATATTTATTATTATTATTTTACTTTGCAAAAAAAACTTAGGACCCCAGATGTTTTCTTATATCAAAGGTCAGCTCTGATTCTTGTGATGTTTAAAATTAAAAGATATGGTAGCTTTTCCCCCTACTTTAATCTATGCAAAGTGTGTTCTTATTAAAGATGAGGATCATGTTAAAGAACCTTGAGTGAATATAATTTCAATGAGGGACCATTGAATTAAGAAATTATTTATCACAAATAAGAATTGTTAAAATTTAAGGGTTCATGCAGAGTGAAGGAAATTAATGTTGCTTCATTAAAAAAGAAATGAAATTTCCTTAAACAAATTATTTATTAGATTTAGTCTTTTGATATATTCATAAAATACTGCTACAAAACTGATTACATATTCATTAAGATTTATATTTAGTTACTGCATGAGAACTTTCAAAACTAGTTGTGTGAAATGAATAATATAAATTTTGTAACTTAAAAAGTTCTTAAAAATTTAAGTTTATTACATACTCTTGAAGAAAAAATAAATTTTTACATTTACCTATCATTATGGAGCATCTTTGTTTTAAATTTATTTCTTATATGAAATTTCTTTTAAAATTTTATTTTTCATTATAAACAAATAATATTCTTTTTCAGCTTGCTCATTCCCTATTCCTCCTGATCTTCTAATTATACATTCACCAATTTATACAGAAAATGTTAAGGAAATCGATTGCACATATGTCTTTAATAAAGATCAGCATGAAAGAGTCATTCCTGCGTTTAGGTTTGAGGAATTTAATTTTACTACATCTCAAGTTTCTTTGAAAGGAACTACTAAGGATGGACCTTACAAGAATGGTAAGTTTTCATAACTTAAATCTTTTAGAAAGGAGAATTTATTATATGTACATGCATTTTTTTCTGACAAATAAGTATTTCTCCTATAGGGAAAATATTAGTAGCTAATTTTTGAGTATTTATAAATTTGCCAAGTATTTGTAAATTTGGACAGTCCAGTTTCAACTAATTCTTCCTTCAGATTCACATGACTTTTTGAAAGACCTATAGTAAGATTACTAATGTTGCAATAGGCATTAGTGCTTAATTCCTAAAACATTTTTTGTGTTCAAGGATATGATTATTATGTTGATGAAGCAAGATTTATTGAAAATTGTATATTATTAAAAGTTGATTATCTTGGAAAAAATTTTAAAAATTGCTGTGTAAAATCTTTTTGTAAAAAAGTTTTTTTCCTCTCCTTCCTCTTCTCTACACACACCTTTTTCGCTGCATATTGTTTGTTGGCCTCAGGAGATAGATATTCATTGTTGATATAAAAATATTTATTATGTTAAAAGTTGGACCCACTCAGTCTGTTAATATTGGCATAAAATGATAACATTTTGAAATTAACTTGTAAAAATAAATTATTAATTTTGGAATTAACATAAAAAAACTTTTGTGAAGTGACCAAGCAAGACTAATTTAGTACTAATGTTAGTATTCAATTTTCATTTACCTAGATCCACCAATGGACTTCTTTCTAAAGGATTCCCCCATGTCTATTGAGGTTAAGATGACTGTACCAACTACTGAATATTATCGCTTGGAATTTTCTCTTGCAGACAGCGGTAAATCAGTTTCTTCTGTTATTTTTAATTTCTGTATTATTGGATTAAGTATAAAATAGTGGTAATCAATGTATATTGTTTCCTCTTTTTAAAAAAATTCTTACATTATAATTTTAATTAAAAATTTATTTTCAGCATGTAGTGGATACAAGCAATTAGCAGCACAAGATACAAATTTCATGTTTCAATCACCACCAGAAGTTTTAAATAATGGTTCAATCATCACAGAATGTCGTTGGGTATTTGAACATTCAGATCATTCCAAAATTTTGGGTTTTAATGTATTCAAACATCATTTTGATAATCCTCTGGATATAGTGTCAGTTAATGATGGAGCAAGTGAACTTTCATCGCCTCTACTTCAGGTTACGACATCGAATGTGAATAGTACTCAGAGTAAGTTTTTGTTTATATTTATAATCCATAATTGCTTTACTACATATTTATTAAAGTAATCTTGTTTGCAAATTACAGCATGTTTACTAGGTATTTTAGATCAAGCTGTGTTGAAGATTTAATAACTCATTGTATTTTTCTTTCTTATATTGCAGATTATCAGTCTGTTCGATTAATTTAAATAATGATTTTTAAAACACTTCCAAAATTTTGTTAATCAACTGCTACAGCATTTTTATATACATATATGTAGTGCACTACCTTTGCAGTATTTTAGCTTTACAATTTCCACCCAACAAATTTGATAGGCAGCTCAAAAATGAATTTTGCATTAATAATACTTATATTTATTAAATATTTACTTTCTTAAATTGCAGGCACAAGATCTAACATCTACAAAATGTAATTAGTATGAAAAGAATAATGAATTACAACAGATGTAGCTCTAAATTTTTATCATAGAATTCTATACAAGAAATCACATTACTTTAAAATAGACAGTATAAATTTCTTGCATTTTAGGTATTCACATTTTATAGGATTCAGAATTATATGTATTGCAGGTATCTTCACCACATGCTCAATTAGATAACCAAAAATGTCAAATATTGATAAGGTCTAAAATGTAAAATAGTATAATTATTTTAACTAATTTTTTAATTTCTTATTTTATGATTTGAATTCTTTTTTATTGTGTAGGACAAATAAATAGAGCTACTGGACCATATTTATGGGTTGCCTTTAAACCTAAAACATATGCATCATATTTTTCTGCGAATGTCACTGTACATGGTAAGTTTGATATTTTTATCTAGTTTTTTTGGTATGTATGATTCTTTACTTTTCCATTTTAATTTTATTATTGATGGATATTATTTTCAAGAATGTTAAGTTTTTTTTTTTTTTTGTCTTATATTTGAGCAGTGGCAAAAGTTTCATTAAAATAGTTTTTATAATTATGTTTAAACTTATTTTATTTTTAAAAATTTTATATACTGATTTCTTGCTTCATTATGCCATTATTCAGGGCCGGCCATCTGGAGGGGGGGGGGGTGCAATGCTCCTGGGCCCCAAGGCTGATGGAGGTTCCCCATTGTGATTAAGAATCAAAATAATGTTGTGAAGAATAATAGCTTTTATATGCTCTGAAAGTATACAAGTATGATTCCATGCGGCTGGCTGAAAGTCAATTGATGCCGTTATTAGGCAATGATCACTGATACCTATAAAGTGGGTTGGAGTTGATTTATGTATAAAGAAATTTCCTTAAGACAGAGCGGCATGATTTCTGGGCACTGAGGCTGGATTCGAATTTACTTATAAATTACCAGTTATGTATTAGCATCTATGTATGTCTGTTTATACTAAGTCGCTCAAACAAAAAGTAAAGTGAAAATAAATTAAAGGTCAACACCTAGCAATGCACATTACATTACTGCTTCATCGGAAATGACCAGAATGAAAAGAATTAAGGAAGTTTAAATTTAACAATTGGCAGATTTAGATATATACGAAGCTCATAGCATATATTATAGTCTTGTGCAATTATGCAAAAGATTGTTAATATACAGTAAGTTAGTTTGCAAAGATTGTTAATATACAGTAAGTTTGTTTGCAATTAATTTAATAATTCATTCTATTAACTGCTTAATACTTTTAGATATAATCATGTCTACGCCAAAGAAATATCCCTTTAAATGTTTACAAAAAAAAAAAAACTACAAGAAGTCAAAAGTTTTTCTGGCTTCAAAGTAGTAAAGCAAAAATAAAATTGCATTCAGAAATTACAATTCAAACTTCAACTGAAAAAGAAAGTTTAGCACTAAGTACACATTCCAGCAATAAAAATGTTGAAACATTGAAATTTGTTAAAGAATCGCATGTTTATACAAGTACTGAATCAGAAAATAATGGCGAAAGTTCCAATATCAAATAGGACCAAAGGGGTATAAATAATCTAAGTTAAAGGCCAACTATTATAACTGATAAATTTTAAATGTTTTGTGTTAAAATCGCACCTGTGCGACATAAGAGTTTTTGATACAATTGCTGTTAGTAAACCATTTTACACTACATACTACTTTTTTAAAATACCAAATGGTGAAACTCAACTTAGCAGCTTTTTCATTTAAAAACTCAAGACTCCTTATTTTTGTTTTTAAACTTTACTTTTTTCTGAAAGAAGAGGAAATGACAGAACTGCACAATTTATTGGTAGCTATAATAACTGGAGAAGGCTGTCAAATGTAATTCAATGTCATGAATGCTCTAGCTCTCGAATCAATTCATTTGTTGTTTGGAAATAATTATTAAAATTACTATATTTATGTTCGACTATTGATAAAACCAATCTAGTTAATATACTCAAATTACAATTTCAAAGAATTGTAGACGTAATTCTATTTATAGCTTTAATAATCTCCTACTTCAAAGAACCCATAAAATAAATAGATACGCCTAATAACGGAAAATTTTAAAGTTTAATCAAATTATTAAGTAAGTATGATCATGTGATAATCAATCATATTAGCCAAATAATAAATTCTAAAAATAGAATTGTGCATGATTTAACATGTAGGTCACAAGAACATATTTCTGAATTAAGAAATGAGCTCATTAACAAAATTTATCATGATATAAAAGCAGCTATGTGCTATAGTATGCAAATGGATTGTGCTATTAATATTTCCCTTAAGGAACAAACTTCAATCATTATTAGATATATAAATTTGTGAAAAAATAGGGTAATTATAAATGAGTCATTTATAGGGTTATTGAAGTTACTGATATGACTGGTGAAAGATTAGCAAAAACTCTATTGGAAAGATTAAACATACTTGATTGAAATATTGTGAACTGTAAAGAGCATGCATGCAACAACGGTAGCAACATGAAAAGAAAATATAAAGGTCTACAATCTATAATATTTTCTCTAAACCTGCATGCTGTTCATGTGCCTATGACACTCCTCTAATTTATTAATTTGTAATTCTGCTTCCAGAAGTATATGTGATAAAAATTAGTTTACTATATTACAACCCTTATATTGCTTATTTTTGGCATGTACCCAAAAATGAGAATTTCTCCAAAAGTATTTAAACACTCTTAAACCATTATGTGACGCTCTCGTTGTAAAGCCAAAATAAATTCGGTTAAAGTTGTGTATAAACAGTTGAACAAACTTGTAATGCCCTAAGAGAATTTATATAAGTAACGATAATACAATGGTATCCAAAGCTAAAAGTTTATTAGGTGCAATACAAGAAATGCCCTTTATTTTACGTTTAACAGTATGGTGTGCAATATTGCCCAAAATTAACACTAACAATTAACTTTCAAATAAGAACAATTGTTCATATCCCAATTTAGTTTACATAATTAAAACTGAAATCCAAAATGTAACACATTTTTAGAAGAAAAAAAGTGCTAGCATATAATTTGAACATTTTCCTGTGAAACGTATTTGGAAAAGAATAAATATATATATATTGAATTAGCAGAAGGTGAAGTTATAAAAACTTTCGAGAGGAATTTAGGTGTTTTTTTTAAAATACTGTTGTGCAAAAAGAAGATAGATTTAAAAGTATGCCAAACATTATTTCCGATTTCAGACTAGCCACATGTAAAAATTTTAGAAAATCATATATCAGAGAAATGTTGCAAAAACTTCGTAAAGTTTTATAAAAAAGATGTAGATGGAAAATTAATCCAGAAAATTGTTTTGCTATGGGATTTGATTTTGAGTGAAAGGTTAAGTAATGCACTAGACATATTGCAAGGCATACTAAATAATAATTATAATGAGTTTTTTTCTAAATGTACTAACTATGTTAAAATTATTCTTTATGTTATCATTTACTACAGTAAGTGCTGAGTCACCATAATATTTTGCATCATATCAAATTTGATACCATGTAAAAGAGTATCTCATGTTAAATAATTTCTTTGAATATTAGGTCAATAATATTTCATGAAATATTTTTTATCTGATACCTGCAATGTTTGAAACATGAATTAAAAATATTGTGGCTGAAACTTATCAAATCCAATTATATATGCATAGAAAGCCATTATGTGTATTAAAAATGTTTTTAATTAGTAAAAAATTTGAACTTTTTATGGACACCTTGAAAAAAGAAACACCTTTGAAAATCGATTCATGAAATCAGTAATTACCTGCTACGCAACTATGGTCGAGGGAAGAACCTACTGGAAACTATCTACCTAAATTGTAATAATATGAAGCAAATAATTGTAGATAGAAAAAAATGATAAATTGCTGAAAATTTTTGTTGATGAAATATTTAAAATTACTTCCTGCTTCAGTACGTGTAATAATTTCGCTTCATACTTTTTTTTTTATTTTAAATATCCTACAACTTTTTTTGTATATAATACATTAAGATTAAATTTTGTAAAATTATTAAATTAGTAACCATAGCGCATGTCATCACATGCTGAAATTTTGAAATAAAACTTTAAAAAAAAAGTTAAGATTCATTAATGAATGAAAACGAGAAAATATTTTGTAATATCTTGTATTCTGTTTCATTTCACTCTCTTCTTTAAGTTAAAATGGCAATTACTTTTATTGCTTCATCTGACCAGATCCTAAATAGGAGAAGGCTACATTGATGTATGATTTATCTTAAATTTTAGAGGAAATTTTCTCAATCCTTGAAATTTCTTAAATAGATAGAAATATAAATATTTTATGAGAATAACTTAAATATTACTTTCCTTGGCAAATTAATATATTAAGTTAAAATAGAAAATATGGTGAAAGATTTAAGTAATTTATTATTTTGTCCTTTTATATTTTTTATGGAAAAAAAAAAGAATTTATTGCATTAAAAAATGCAAGAAAAGGATATTTTGAGAGAATGTTTTTTAAAGAAATATTTTGGGTTTGTAGCTTTGTTCGTGCATGTCAGATTTTCTTTTGAATTTTTTTTATTTACTTAGTTACTTAAATAAGTTTAATTTATACTAATAAAAACCAAGAAATCTTAAAGTATTTACATGTCTAGAGTTAATTTTGCCTTTGATTAAGTTAATTTAAATTATGATAAATTGGTGTGGATTATTTTTTTCATTTAGGACAAGGAGGACATTTCAAAGGAAATGGTACTATTTCTATGGAACCTACAACAGGCAACGATACTGTATTTCTCTTGGAAGTGGATGAAGGCAAAACAGTTCTTCTGAATTTCACATCTTCTGACTTTGAATTTCCAGCAACATTGAGCATTTATGATAGTTTTGACCAAAGTAATTTACTGACTAATCTTCATGGCAAAGTTTGGTATCCAATTTTGTCAAAGTCTTCTAAAATGATGATAATCGCTACTGGTTTTTCAAAGGGCAAGTTCACTGCAACTTTCAGTGGAGTGACTCCAGGTAAATAGTAAATTGATTTTTTTTTTCTTTTTTTGTATTCCCTGGGGTAGTTAAATAGGGCTGGAAAATTTAAAGATGCATCTATTTCTAAAAGAAGATTTAGATTCTTCATTTTATATTAATTTTAATATAAAACTACTAAAATGGCATTAAGATTAATTTTTCAATGTGTTGTTATGTGATATAAATTTAACCTTTGTTTTTGGCAACTGTGCCTCTTTAAGCATTTGCAAATCGCATATCTATTTATTTCAAGTGACAATTATTTGGCATCTATAGAAAAATCTACCCCCCTCCCCTTTTATAGTATTAGGCATGAACTCATGGTGATTTATATGAATAGGGTGCCATGTATTTTAATATCCACTGACAAACAAGTTACAATATGAAAAAAAAAGATTGCTTCAGTTTATGATAATCTATATTTTAAATTATTGCCAACATTGGTATCTTATTTCATTGCAAGTTCTTCCTAGAACATTTCATTAAATATTTAATCATGTCATTCACTAAAAGTGACCTAAGAGTTATGTGCTTTTCCAAGTGTGTTAAAGAAATGACAAACTTCTATACTTTTTGCCTGATGTTTTCCCAGCTTTGGAGAAGTATGTTTTACCCATGTTGTTTACAAGACAAAGTGAATGAAATTCCAATACTGCGAAATTTTGAAGTTAGATGAAATACTCATTTACATTTTTGATTGCACTATGATATCAAGGAACCAGTCTCACTCGGAAAGACTCGTGTGCGCAATGAATAGAACATACATAATATAGTTAAAGCGTCATGGCCTTAATATTAAACAGTGTCGTGGAAATGAAGTACCTGAATATGAATATTTTGTAGTACATGAGCTTGAGCTATAAGCATCCTAATTGGTTAGAAGGTAGTTTAGAAATATTGAAGAATAGCAAATCTAATTATTCAACATCTTGGACCTGATACTTACTATCTTAGAAAACTTTATTTTTAGATTGTGCTTTAAAAATAAAACAAAGCTGTTATAATTAGGTATTCCAATACCAGGATACTGAATGCTGGTATTTTGAGCCATTTGTACAATTTTGTAATACCAGTATTCACAAGTTTATGTAATGTTTTTTCAGTATTTAATAGATATTTTTAAAATTATCTCCACTATATACTCAAGGATTACTAACATAGCAAAATAGTATACGTTTTTGTTTTTATGTCTCCCTAACAGGTGAAATTAATTAGATTATGAACACAGAGTTGCATTGTACAATCTAGGGAAGTGATAAGTAAAATACTGTTTTATGGTAATCTCTCTGAGCTTTTTGGCAAGCTTTAGGATGGGTTTAATTAGACAAAATAGAGGTGAGAGGAAAGTTGAAAGAAGAAAATGTTTACATTTAACAATGAGGACTCATGATTTCATGAAATGTAACCATTACAAACAATTAATAATACTGGAGGAAATGGTACTAATGCACAGTAAAACATTTCAGAGAAATTTTTATTTAATATGAGGGACATAAGTATTAAATTATGAAGAATAAATAAAAAAATTTATTTTTAAAACTAGCTGTTGAAGCATTATGTCAAAGAGGCTCTAATTTATTAACAACTGATGCAATTATAAATTTCATGTTGCAGTCACTGTTGTTGAAAGAGCAGCACACATCACTATCTGAAGAATTATATGTTACATTGAAAAATTGCTCAGGAGAAAGGCATGTCGAAATATAAAAAGTCTTATGGTATTTGCATAATTATAATGGTTTTAGAAATGAAAAAGAAACGAGACGAAGCAATTTAAATCTGATCAAGTTAGTAATAAATTTTCTTAAAATTTTTATCCATAAACCTATCCTTATTCAGAAAAATTCAGTATGGTTTGTGAAGGTTATGATGCCTCTAATGTCGCTAGTGAAAAGGAATTGAATTTGAGGAAAAATTAGAATTAGCGATGAATAAAAAAATTTCAGCAAACCAAAATATGATGCAGAAATCGCCTATATTCAAAACCATCCAACAAAAAATCATTTGATGATGAGGGATTTAGAGGTAAATATTTGGAAAAAGTATATTGTGCATTGCTAACAGTATTACCAACTGGCTTAGATGCCAAAAGAGCATTTTTGACAGCTGGTGATTTTTGCACAAAATTACGCTCTTGGCTTAATGGCAGTACAATTGATGCATTATGTTTTTTAAGATCACATTTCAAAAATTTGCAATGTTACCACTGACTAAATAGCGATATGTACTCTTTTTTAAATTTTAAATAAGATGCTCCTTTCTTTTGTGTGTGTGATATTTACACTCTCTAACAAAACTGGCAAATAAAACAAGTTTTATTGTGATTTCTTAAATTTCTACTACTGGTATTAAGATCTAATAAATACTAAAAACTGATATTGAATTTCTGATATTGCTATTCCTAGTTATATTATTTCCAAAAAAATCTAAGGGGGAAAAAAAAAAAAAATGTTCAATCTTACCTTCAATAATATTAGAAAAAGCACATAATTAAATATTTGTAGAAACAACCGAAATAATTAATTATAAAAATGGAAAGTATTATTATAAATCTCCATAAATATTTAATTGTTGTATAAATGAATTTTGTGTATTTATATTTCTGGAAGTTATCTTGCAAAAATGAATAATTCTTGCTGAGCCTATTATAAAAATTGACAAAATGGCTTTAAAATGCAGATTCCCTAAATAGTTATAGTTATAGATCTAGTTATAGAGTGCCAACATACCAACACATGTTTTCTTAAATTGTTGTATATCTTGTGAATAAGATATACTACGGGCAAAAGCTATATAGTTGGAATTTTGTGAACTTTTTGTCTTAGTTAAATTTTAATCATTTGGTGTAACTAATGAATTTTCATCTTGATGTTTTCTCTATAGAACATCAAGTTTTCTCTACTACTATAGAAAAATTTTAATAAATGAAAATTAACTGTTTAATTGTTATCAAATCATCATTAAAACTCTCTTTATGTTTACTTCCTTTCTTAGTATTTGTGAGTAAAATTTGAAAAGAAAGCCCTGTGTACAAACTATATTTAGGAATCATTTTTGACCCTATATGAAATTTATGTAATAAAAAAATATAATACAGGATTATTTTCCTGAAACTTCTTGGCATCTTTGGTAAATGATATAAATATGCATTCCTAAAGGGATTTATGTTTATTTGTATTTTGAAGAATAACTAATGTATTGTTTGGGTCAATATGATCCGATGCAAAAAAAAAAAAGTCCTTTATTTTTAAGTTTTGTTTGAAAGGATATAAAAAAAATAATAACAATAATAGTTTCTCTAATTTATCCATTTTCGAAACTTGTTTTATTGATGTATATGTTTGGTCACATGACAAGAGTGTGCAGTCTAGGTCAAAAAGTATAATTGATAGGGGGTCAAATTATTTGCTCTTATTGCAACCTTTCTCTTTTGCCTGCTATGTTTTACTTTCTGATACATTGTAAAAGAGTTCTGCCCATGATTATGAGAGAAAAAAATGACAAATATAAATCTGAGTCACGTTAATATAGCTAAACTAATAGAAACTTCTGATAGCGAAGAAAAAGTATCCATGAAATTGTGAGTGGAAGCTTTGGAAACGTTTTTGATAATGATTTTCAACAAATGAACTATTAAGGACAATATTCAGTTAAATAATCAGTGAAATAAATTGGAAGTTGAATACTTCACAACATTCTTTTCAATTAACAGTTGCTAATAATATAAAAGCTACATCAGGGATTATAAGATATGTAATGGCAAAGATAGAAGTGAAAAAAGTTCATTTGAGATAGTATTCAACTCTACAATTGGAAACTAACTCATGAAAATGACTAATATCGAAGGAGAAAATGTTAATGGAAGAAAATGAAAACTGTATTGAAAGTAAAACTTTTCAAGCACATATTGGGTTATTACTGTTAGCTGGTGTTTATAACTAGCGTACATTTATTTAGTGTCCTTGAGATGTTCCTCAATGCATTTTGCACTGTATGGAGAATTATTCGTTTTGATAATAAATCCACTTATCAAGAAAGTAGAAATTTAGATAAATTAGCTACAGTGTGGGATATCTGGAAAAAGTGAATAAAAATTCTACCAAAATTATAAAATCCAAATGGAAATATTATTGTAAAAACAAACTGTCTAAATGAGGGCTATTTTTTGAAGAAAATCCCTCATTTTTCCTTACATAGAAGCTAGGCCACCCCTACCAAGAAATGAGGACAAATAAATATAGTGAATACAGAGAAGAAGGGAAAGCATGCCATCAGGATCTGCTGAGAATACTTTATTGTGTGTCAAATGTATTCAGTGCAAGCTCTGTCCATCAAATAATGACAACAAAACTAATAGTTTTGCTGCAATTGTAAGAATTACATTTGCAAATCTCATAAAATATTATTGTTCAAATTGTAAAAAAGGGGATATATAGCCAATTTGTTGCCTACGCATTTTGAGGCTTCAACAATTTGGTGCCTTCACAGTTTATAGCTCCAAAAACTTCAAGGGAAAACAATATCTTGTTCTCACATGATAAAAGGGGATAAATTGCCAATTTATTGCTTATGCATGTTATGGCTTCAATAATCTCTTGCCTTCATATTTTGAGGTTCTTAAAACCTCAAACGAAAACAATCGTGTTTTCACGTGATAGTAAAAGTAATCTTTGATTTCAATTGTTTATATTATTATTTTATGTTCTGCTTTATATTATTGTAAGTTTCAATTTCAAATATTTTTCTTATTTTTATAAATGCTTTATATTATTATATATTAGTTGCTATTGTTTTTTTAGTTACTATTGTTATTATTATTTAAACTTATACTATTATGGTTAGAATTTTCTTAAATAGCACCTGTCAACTATATATATGAACCGAACACTATATATGTGAAGTAAATTGGGATAGAACATCAGTGTTAAATATATAATGTATGTATTATTTTTTTAGGATGTCTACACATGAATACTATTTCAATTGATAATTATGTTTTATCTGGAAACTGCAATAATACTTGCATGTGGGTTATTCCTCCTCGAGATATCCCCAATTCAGGTATGTTTAAAATTATATATATTTGTGCTAATTTTACATAAAATATGGCAAGTGACTGTGAACTTCATATGATTTTTGTAAATATAAACTATTTATAAAAATATTTCATTTGTTAAATTCAAAACGATTGATTGCCAATTGTAAAATAAATTGTTTGGTACTAATATACAATAGTGCTATTATTTTTTTTTAAAAATAAATAGCTAGTAGCTTTCAAATGATTCATTTAATTTAAATCTATTTTGGAAGTAATAATTTGTTACTGAAGTTTGCATCAATTTCTATTTATTAAGATGTATTAGATGATGCCCAATATTTAGCAAATAAAATGGATAGTTTTTTGCTCATGAATTTTTTAAAATGTATTTAAGTAATCAAATTAATTAGTATATAAATAATTTTACTCTGGAATTTTGTAAAATTTATAATTTGTCTAGAAAAAAATGTTGAACTTGTATTTATATATATTTCCCAGCACAAAATAACAATTGATTCTCCTAAATAAATACATTTTTCATTTCAATGCTACTCTGAATTATTTTAAAAGAACAAACCTCAGTTGAAAATAAAATATCAATTTATCATTTAGTTTCAGATATCTGCATTATGAAGATGTCTGAAACTAATATGTATTATATGAAAACTACTTGGTGATGTAATTAATTCCAGTGGTTAACAAATTCATAATTTTGTGATTCAGAAACAATTAATAGCTTACTAATAGTGCTGTGCCAGTTTTTGATTAATTGAAGAAAAAAAAGATTTTTTTAATACCAGCTTTTTAAAAAATATATTGGAATTATGATCATGAATAATAGTTCACAATAAATCTGCATTCACAATTTGCATTTTTGATTTCGTTTTGATTGGTGGCTTGTATTTATTTTTGATGCTGTTTATTCTTTTCCACCTTCATACAAAATTTTTGTATATATTTCTATACAGACTGTCATCTTCTAATTTATAAAAATATATTTTTATAAATTAGAAGAATATAAATATATATATTATTTGTTTTAAGCATGCCGTTTTTGATATAAACTGTATTCCTTTCCCTAACTGAATGGTAACATTGTGGGGGGAAAATTTTAGTTATTAATAGGCTATCCTTTATTTAATCACTAAATATTTATTTACTGAAATAAAAGCAAAGTGAATTAACTCAAATTAAGCTCATAATTTTATTCGTAGCTTGCATTTACACTCGACAGCTTACTTGCATAAATAAAGAAATTCTATTTGTGCTTAGTGACTCCGGATAAGATGCAATACAATAAGCCAGTATTCACAATTAATTGGCATCTTTGATTTCATTTTGGTTGCTGGCTATTGTTTATTTTGTTGCTCCTCACTATTATTGTCATTCAGAATTTCTGTTAATATTTTTATAAATATTGATTTATTTTTATGTATCTAAATATTTGCTCTATGATAGCTATAAATAAATTATATCCCAATGTATCGAAAATTATTGATATGTGTCGGACCATACATTGAGATGATGAAATTTCACCCTCACCCAGCCCACTTAGTAATCTTTTCATCCCTAAGTTGTAATTTTTCAAATTTTATTTCTATGCTGTTTCAACTGAATAATCAAAATAATCTCACCAATGCTTCTTGATGATGATATTTGTTGATGATATCTCATAATTACTGTACGAGAAGGAAATTACTTATTGTCATCAAATCAAATTTGTATAAGAAAAAAAATAGATATGATTTATTCAAATGGAGATCTAGAGCAGCAATAATATTTATACACACAATTATGCTGAATATTGCATACCTAGAAAGGAATTTTGGATTAAAATGAAATTTAGCATAGATTGAAGATCCATTTGCACATTGTCTAGTATATCTGTTCTGTAGAAAAAGCATACTTTTATAGGACTTGCGCAAAATGTAAATACTTTATAACTTAAGACGCTCAGCTGCTTATTAATTCATAAAAAGCTTTTGTCATATGTAAAATAATAATTTTAAAAAAATCTATCTCTTTTTTTTTTTTTTTTTACTTCCTTTTCTTGTGTGCAAACTTTTCTTGTGTGCACAGAGAAAGTATTGTGTATGTCAAAAAAAAAAAAAAGGATAAGATTTTGATGGACCTCTGCATTTCAGGCTTCCCTAAATCGGAATAACACTTTTTGAAATTATGTTTGCTTGTGTATGAAAATATTAACTAGTGTTTTACACTTTTTTATGTGAAATTTGAATTTTAAACCATATTCATTGATCTCGATCAAATTTTGAATGAAATCCATGCAGAGGTTATCTAACTGTATAATTATACTTAAATGCTGTAATTAAGGTAGAAAGAGCTATATTGATAAGATTTTGTATTCAGGTGTAGTATCTAAATCATATCAAAAATTATAACAGCATTTGTCAAAGAATTGACCATTTATTGGCATGGTTTGAGTTTGAACACAATAAACAAAACACATAAATGTTTTAAGTAAAATTTGGTAAGTGCTCTTGTAGTTTTATATCAAATTGCAATTAGTCATCAAAAGTGTATCAATGAGTATGTAGAAGAAAATCCAAATTATACATTCTATTTTCTGGTACTTGTGTATTAACTGCATGCCAGCAACTAGTTGCCAAGTACTGCATTATATTCATGCCTAAGATTAATATTTTGTAATGATTATTCATTAATGTCAATAATACGTAAGTATCAGTTTTATTTACCAATACTTCAAAGCACACAACATTCATGTGTTAGATTCTGAAAATAAAATTTTGATCACTTCATGACCTTGCCTGAAGCCCACAATTTTGCAAGAAGAGAAGGATAACTTCTATGTGCGAAATATATTCGAGAAAGTTATGGAGAGATCAGAATTTATTGACTGATTTTCATATCAAATCATGTTATCTCATATTTATAAGCCTGGAATCATTTAATTGACGTTATATAATTAATGCATTTCAATTCTTTTATCTTTAAATTCTACTGTTTATCAAAAGAATTACTTCTTTGTCTGTCATAAAAATTTAATTGCTGCCTCATCAAGAAACTTAAATTTTTTATATTGAAAATCAGGTATCTAAGCATATTTTGTCAGTTTTTATTTCTATTTTTTCTCATTCCTAAATTTTTCTAGTAGGATAAGATACTGAATGTAAGAAATTGTTTATCAATCTGCTCTTTCATTATATCACTATACTATGCTTTCAGGATGGGATCACTACACTATACTTTCGGATGATGAATGAATGAGGCACATTTTTAGACACACACACATAGGATGGAGTGTATGTGAATGGACTCATCCCACAGGATGAGGGTTTTGCGCTACTTAGCGTAACTTCAAAAAAACAAAACAGAAAATAATAAAATAACATTCAAGTCCTAACGTTGTCATTTTTGCTACCTCTTTAGATTATTTGTTAATTCATATGCTATTTATTGTATTCTTAGTCCCGCAAATCGCTTTTTCTTGCCATGATAAACTGGAACCAATGCTTTCCATGATATGAAGAGAAGTGTACGAAATGCATTTGAAAGTTACACCAAATACAACAGAACTAACAGTATAACCCATAAAGTCTTGTTACAGTTATGCCATAATAACAAATTTAAAAAATGAGGGAAACCTGAAATAGGAAGGATTTTATTAAGTTGAAAGCACAACCCAGCTTTTTTTTTTTTACATTATTCTTACCCTCTTTCTATCCCACAATAGCTAATGAGTTAAAATACCAAAGTCAGGCTGCATATGAGCAAACTGAAGTTCAGTATACTAAGACCATATTTATTTTAATAGTGGTAAATAGGGAACCACCTACTTGCTTTTAAAAACTGTTCCAATTTAGAAGGCATATATTCATCGTTGTCCCATAACTTTAATTTCCAGAAATGTAATGGTGATACGCCTGAATGTGAGAGATATTCCTAAGTGAGGCATATATATGACACACTCATTGCAAGGGGTTAAATTTGTTGGATGTATTCTGAGATTCACCAGTGATAAAATATCAGTTTGAAATGGAAAATGTATATCTATGTAGAATAAGACTATAGTTAAGATATGATCTAGTTGGTGTAAATGTAGCTATTTATTATATATTACAAAGCATTTAAACGCAACTCATTTTAATATTTTCTTACCTATTACAGAACTTCTCTTGAATCTGCAATATCTTCATCTTAGCAAAGGTGACCAAATAAGCATTTTCAAAATGGATGATCCAAAAACACCCCTTGGAGAAGTACATTCCAATTCTACTCATGTTCCACAGTTGGTGTTCCCAGCTAATGTTGGTGCATTGGTAGAAATTAATCGAGCTCCATGTGAAAAAGAAAGTGATGATGTTGTTGTGGTTGGGCATTCCAGTTATTTGCCAGGTATTTTATGGTTTAATTATTGGAATTTCATCAAAAAATTTTAAATACTTTATTGCTTTTATTTATTGCAGTATTTATACAAGTATAAATTTGAACTCAATTGAAATGGTGTTATTTAATCAATGTACTTTCCCTAATTTTGAATTCATTAGCTTTCTATAATTTTGTTATGAATCAAATTTTCAGCAAGTCATTCATTAGGGGGAGGGATATTACCATATAGTATAAAAAAACTTTGAATATTGATAGCTTGGATGTTATACAAACTATAAAATATTAATTATCTTTAAACAAGATTTCATAGCAAGGTTGGGGCTGATAGAGAATTTGTTTTAAAATAATGATATCTAAGATTTTAGAGGTCATTTATTCAATATCGGTTTTCTTAAAATTCTTCGTATTGTAATCATTTTCCTGCTTGTAGTGTCTATACATCTATTGGTATGCATTCTTTTGCCTCTTAATTTCATATTTCAAGGATCGGATGGAAAGCTATTATGTAGATTTAAAAAAACATTAAACATGCTGCAATTTTGAATTATTAACATATATTACTGTCGTGGACTTAAGACCTTATCCCTTTCAAATAAAAGGCTCTTTATTGTTTATTTTTACATTACAAAATGTCATATTAGAGAAAAAATATTCAATGAAATAATGTGTAAAATATTAGCTACTTTTCCTCACCTTTTTTATATTCGTTTTGTTTTAAAATATGTGTTCAAATTATAGTGTCCTATATTTTTTAAACGAATTTACATTAATTTCTTGAAAATTTTTAATAAATTATTTGTTTTTAGTTATGTTTCATTGAACTTTTCAATTAAATTTAGAAAGAAATTTTAATTTCACTTCATATTATGACGTCTAATGCTCTATTTTTGTTATTAAAATGTAATTGAGGAACAGAAAAAAATTATCCCCCCCACTATATCAGAAGTTATCTCCCCCCCCACAAATTATCCACTATATCAGAAGATTGTGTATTAAATAAATGTTTGACCTGATTTTTTTATATTTTCTTTTTCAATTACAATTTATTGTTAATTTCATTGTAAATTTACTATTGCAATATAAAATATTATTATTATTATTATTATTTTTTTACTTATAGCTTGTGGTCAAAATTTATCTTTGGCTTCCCTTTCGGAATTTCAAGTTACATCTCCTATGTTTCCTGATACCTATCCCATTTTAGCCAGCTGCAGTTGGCAACTGAATACTGTTAAAGGAAACTTAATTCATTTAGCATTTGATTCTATGAAACTGGCACCTAATCATTGTGTTAAAATAACACATCCTTCAGATAATAAGACCATGATATATGATGGAAGCAAAATGCCTGGGGATCTTCTTCTTCCTGGTAATTCAGTTATTGAATTTGATTCTGCTAACTGCCAAGGATCGAAATTAGCCAGAGTTTTGGAATCAGCTGAAGGTTTTGTTCTGAATGGGACTGTTGCTGGTGAGTTAATATTAATTTGTGTCAAATATTTGATTTATTTTTCAGTTTTTAATAATTTAATATGGACATGAATGAACAAAAACATCAAAAATCTGCAGAAAGATGATATAATACTCTTTTATTATATTTAGATTTTCAGTCTATGACAATCCTTTCTGCTCCTAAATAGCTAATTGGTGCATTTGTAAACATGCATCTTATTAATATTACATCATCTCCCACCTTAAGTTTTCTAGATGTTAAATTTATTAATAACATTGTTGTAAAATCAAGATTGGAGTATTAATTTTCAGTAAGATTTTGGGAATTATTAATATTTATTGTATTAATTTCAAAATGATTTATTAAAACTAGAAAATCTCCATCTGAAACAAGGCATCAAATGTGAAGAATTTAATTATCTGTTTAAGCTAGATGATACTGCGTTTTAAATTTTCTGTGCATTATTGAACTAGAGTGTGCACATCATGACCAATTACTAGTCAGAACTTCTGAATTAATGTTTAATATTCTTAATGAAAGATCATTCATTGACAATATTATTCCCATGAATGCCTCGTGACATTTTATTAAATGATGCCATAAAGGCTATTGGTATTTTTGAAAAGTTATTGAAAATGGAGTGAATGTAGCTTTTTTATATCAAGGATTTTATTTTATAAAAATTTATACCGAGGTGCATAGATTGAAAAAATTGTATATATTTATTCATTTGATACATATTAATGATTCATATTAATATCTATATCTTAAAAATGCACAAATGCATGTAAATGTCAAAAATTATTTATTTATAAGTTGATATAAATTTGGTAAAAGAAAGGGGGCTATTTTAAGGGGCTCACTGTTTACAAATCTCTGGTAAATAGATTGAAATGATCATCTTTCAAATAGTTAACATTTTTATATCACAATGCTTGCCTTTTATTGCATTACTTGTTTGTAGATTTCTAAATTCCCTCTGAAAATCAAAAGCTATAAAAAAATTCTTTTTCTTATAAAACTTTAATTTGTATCAAAGATTGTTCTATATTTCTTTTGGTTTTGATAACTTTAATCTTATGTTAAAATGAAATTCTAGTGAAAAAATTTGAAAATACATTTCTGTAATCTTCAAAATTCTTGAAATATTATAATTTTAACTACAAAGGTAATTAAGATAAAAGCACAATCGATTAAACTTTCCAATTTAAAAGAAACTGTATGCATTCTTAGAAATATCTCTGTAGCTTTAAAGCATACAGTTAAATTGACTCCTCATTATTTCCTCATTGTCAAATTTTATTTTAACACTCATTTAAATGTATTTTAATCATTGTTAATAAAAAAGTGATTTATTTTTGTATATTTAAAAAATTATGATTTATTTTTGTAGGTTTAAAAAATTATGATTTATTTTTGTAGATTGTGGTGATACCCTAAATGGCAAAACCAGTTCTGAGTTTTCTGTTTTACCTAATAAAACTCTGTGCATCTGGAAAGTCTCTGTTCCTGAAACAGAAGATAATGCAAAAGACATAGTTAATATTATATCCTATTCTCTGAGCAAAAAAGACGAAATTGGAAATTAGTAAGTATTTTTATAAACTTACTGTTCATGTATAAAGAATATCAAACTAAGATATGCATTATGAATTTTTAACAACATAACATTTTTACAATTTGTCTATTATGATAAAATAGTTTTAGAATATAGAAATTAAAATCGACTAATTTTTGAAATAAAATTTGCATAATTTTCTAATTTTATGCTCCATTATCTAAATTTTCAGTTCTTAACTAGAATGAAACCATCATATAATAATATGTGTTTGGAAGCTTCTGTACTTCCAGATACACTCCCAGTTTTTATTAATATTTCTTTATACTGGCTAATATATATTTATATTTTATTTTTAGTTTAGCATAGAAATTTTGCTTATGCAATGAAAATTGTTTTATTCCACAAATAATTATGTAACTGCATCCGAAACACATAATTAATCAGTTTATACCTTTGTTGATTAAAATACATTTAAATTTAATATTTTGAAGACATATGTATTACTGAATGTGAACTTCTTTACAGTAAAAAATGTTTCTACTTTTCTTTATGATAGTGAACTTCTTGTTTATGATGGAGATTCAGTGAGAGAACCACGCATTGTAAACGATACAAAATCTGAAATATGGAGTCGAACCAACAATTTGATATTTGTTTATAAACGAATTGATGCTGCAAAGCCTTCCACAATTCTAACTGTCAAGTACACTACAGTGGGTGAGTATTAATCAATTATTGATTTATTATATGCAAAAGGAAATATGTGTGAGGGGAATATTTAAAGTATTTAATCAACCATCTTCAGTATTTACCAAAAAGTTTTCAATGGTAAAATGTTTGGTTTGTTTTTTAAAATTAACTCACTACTTTAATCTCTTTACTGAACGAATTCTCTTTGATTAGTTTAATTAAATTAATGGTTAGCATTATTATTATTTAATTTTACAATTATTCAGTTTTTGATGTCAAAATGATTCAAGTTAATTATGCAGGTCAAAGTATATAGTATATTTTAAGGGAAAAGTATGCATTTGAATTAAAAAATATTATTAAATAGGAATTTTAATGGGCTATTAACCTTTTGATGCGTGGTGGCTTCACAGCAAAACTACTGTTTTAAAAAATTATTTCTAATTTCACAGTGGTTTCTGATCGAAACCAAAGGCTCTAAAAAAATGTCCTGATTTTATTATTGCCTTTAAATCTCAGCACACTTGTTAATATTACTCTTAGGTAAAGAAGGTGCTATTTTTAATTCTTTTTCTCTCTAATTTCAATTTATTTTAGTTTTATCAAGCAAAAAACAAATTCAAAATGCATTCATAAATTTGTTGTATAAAAACTGTCTGCAACATGCACTTTTTTTCCCCCAAAATTAAATTGCCAGAGATAAGTTCTTTATGCTTTTCGGAGACATGCCACTGGCATGAGATTCTATACCACTTGAAATGTGTTAGTGCAAAAGATCTATTTTCCTTCTCCTGACTCTCTTAGTCAAGTGACTGATAATTTATAGAGGTTTTGTCATGTGTTCTGTGGATGAGGAATTTATTTACATTTGAGTAAGGTTTACACGAATAGGATGGTTGAAAATTACATTTTTCAGTTATGGTTTATCCTGTGTAAGCAAGTAACCAGACTATGGGGATGATAACTATATTTTCTAATATAGTATTAATTTTTAAATGATTTATGTAAATATTATGTTTCTTCCTAATTTGAATATAGTATTAATTGTATTTAAATTCTAAACGTAAACGCCACGTAAATAACTTGCCATCGTTAGCTTTTAGCATTACCTGTTATTAAAATTGTTTATTTTCCTTTTATAATTTTTCTATGACTATGTAAGCTGTTTTCATCAATAATATTGTATGTTTTTATATTTCTATGAATAAATAATGAATAATTATGTTACAAAAAGAATTTAAAAGTGTAAATTATTCATACGAAGGATATGTCATAGATTTGCGGGGGTACTCCAGTAAACCACCCCCCAATATGGTGCAATCCATTATACATTTTTTACAGGTTTTTTTCTCTTCCCTTAGACCCTAAGCATGTCAATTAATTGCATAATTTAAAAAACAAAATTGAAAATTTATTTTTATGCTCGTTTAAGGTTTATAATTTTATCTGACTTAAATAGATAATTAACAAAGCTTTAACTAAAATTCATATGCTTAAAATTATCATTATATATTCCCTAACAAATTCATATGAATTGAATGTCTTGAAGAAATCATACATGAATGGATTATATTAAGTGTTGAAAAATTTGGATTGAAAATGGTAATTAGTGGATTACAGTATTTTAGGTTTTAAATTTAATAATTTATTAGCTGGGCAAGTAATTTAGTTTCTGATTCACAATTAATGGATTTTATTTTAGAAATGTCAGTTTTCTAACAGTTTGAATATGTTCCTGTTGGCATTATCTGTATTTGAAAAATATTGAGGATAAATGCAGTTTTATTACTTTTTGGTTCTAAGAATTTGCTGCCAATTTCTTCCTATCAGTTAATTAAATCTAATTTTTTTTCTATTCTGTATAACGGTAAAGTTATTAAAAGTAATTGTTGCTAGGATTTAAGGGCAACAACTATTGTTTCCGCATCTATCAAATGAAGTACAGCAATTAAAGGTACAAATATATGATAATATGTTGATTTCTTATGGGAAAGTATAGGGTCAAATGTTTTTCCCCAAATTCTAATGAATATTTCAATAATGAAGGCAATGCATTTAAAAATCAGATTTTTCTTTTAGTATGTGTGCATTTCTAATTGTGATATATTAATTAACAAAATAAGACAACCGAATCAAAATAATCAATAGAAAAAAATAGTCAATAGAAAAGGAATCCGGCCTGAAAACTTCGTCAGGAGCCACTTTCAAGCAAGGATTCCTAATAAGGGATTTTTTCTGTGAGGCATCGATGGACAATGGTCAAAAGTATTGACACCTTGTGGCCCGAAAATCCCCCGAAAACAATAATGATTTTCCCAAAAACTACTGTAATATCAATATTTTAATAAAAAAAGAAATAATGAAATATTAGTTAAATAGATGGCGCTAATAAATCCCATTTATGTTTTGTTACACTGTAGTATTATTATTGGAAAGGATGACCGTGCGGCCAGGTCTGTTGAACTTATTGTTTTCTTAATTTTGTCATTAATTGTGATTTTTCTTATGTAGTTTTACTTTTTATATATATATTTGTTTCATTTGTTGATGTTTTTAATGTTTTGCTTTGTTTTTGTCTTTTGATGTTAAAATTGGTATGTCTCTTTTGCCTTCATTTTCGGGGGATTTTCGGGCCACGAGGTGTCAATACTTTTGATCATTGTCCATCGATGCCTCACAGAAAAAAATCCCTTATTAGGAATCCTTGCTTGAAAGTGGCTCCTGACGAAGTTTTCAGGCCGGATTCCTTTTCTATTGACTATTTTTTTCTATTGATTATTTTGATTCGGTTGTCTTATTTTGTTAATTAATTTATATTCATTTGTATTTTAGTTGTAGCTGCATTTGCGCTCTCTAAATACAATGATTGATTTAAAAACATTTTAATTCTTAAAACTTGTTTAATCAGTAATGATTTTTTAGTTTCGATTCCGGTTTTGGTTTCGTTTCCGTAGTTACTTCTGTTTCTTTTAAATAATTCTTTGAATATAGTATTGTGGGTTTGTTTCATTAATTGGTTCTTATTCATTTACCTTTCATTTTGTGAACTTTTAGCGTGTAATGCTGAATTGAGTTTTAATTTCGATTTCAACCTATTCGGTTTCGTTTTAATTTTGTTGTTCAAGAAATGTGTTTTGATTGTTTTAATAATTTTATGATTATATATATATTGTAGTTTTTTTTCCCCCCAGCTTGGTTAGTTTTTATCTTTGAAAGTTAATATGACTTTGCTCATTAGCAAAAGCTTTATATGAATTTATTTTTCTTTAACCAGGTTGTAATAGCACAAATCAGTGTGCGAACAAAATCTGTTTACATCCAGACTGGAGATGTAATGGCATTAATGAATGTGGCGATTTTACTGATGAAAGGAACTGCGAGTCTGTTCCAATTCCACCAAAGCCTGAGAAAAGTGGATGTAAGTATTGTAAATTATTCAAATCTTAATTATACAATTTTTTGGGGGGGATGAAGATTGTAATTACATAAAAAATTAATTTTTAAGATTTTTATCAGGCTTCTTTGTATCCATGCATTTTAAGTCTTAACAATAATGTTGATAAGCTAAGGTTATCCTATATAAATATCAAGTTTAAGTATACATGTAAATTACAAGTTATCTTGTTATTTTATAAATGTGAAAAATAAAACATAATTCATGTATTTGTGTTTAAACAATATTCTGATAGGACAAAATTGTTTCATGTATATATCAAGGAGTCTAAATAGGAAAAATAATCGCAATTGATATAATTGAGACCTTTGGTAATAACTGCGAATACATTCATATTTTGTCTTAAAGTGGTTAGCTTTTTTATATTTTTCTCTCAAATCAGTATTTCCATTATGGAGAATATCTATATAACAAATAGTAATTTACTTTTTTCTATTGTCTCGATCAACCAAGATATATATATTTTTTTAAATGTTTGAACACTATTTATTTCATTTTTTTAAATACAAAATGCTTTTATTCTATGTATATTTTGTTAAAACCAATTGAATCATTTTATTTTTTTAGATTCTGCTACAGTCTTTTGGATCTGTATAATTCTGATGCTTGCTCTTGGTGCTTTATTGGGTGTTGGTGTACCTTATGGTTATCAAAAGTTCAAGAATGGACGATATCATCGATTTGATGATCTTTCTGCTATTCATTAAAATGATACTTTTTGAAATGGGAATTTTTCATATTCATTTTGGATCTATTTTAATTGAATTGCAATATCTTATTTTGTGTTATTCAAAGTTGGTTTGCCTTTTAATCAATCTTTATAATTAGGATTTATTTTTATTGAAAATTTAATTATAGCTAATGTCTATCTATAGACATTTACTTTGCAAAATTTTTACTATAATGATTTATTTATTTCGAAATATATATAATTGAATGACATTATCCTCTCTGTGTCTTATATATCGAAATTTTAATTTTATTTGCTGTTATATTTTGTGTGAAAATATATAATTATTAAAAATGTTTATTGATAGCAGAATTAATGTAATTTTTCTTATTTAATCAATCAATATGTTCGGAAAAATATTTTCCTATTTCTCTTTTAAAAGAAAAATCATTTAGCCGTGACTTAGGATAGTTGAAACTGAAGTGTGTGATTATTGTAAAATTACAAGAATCTCTTGAATTTATATAATGTTTATTTCAATTGATTAAAATTGATGATTAAATTTAAATAATACTTGTTCAAATTTCCAAAATGATCAAACTTTATTAAATTTTCTGAAAGAAATTTAATTTGTTGTAAGAAAAATGCTTTTCTATTCTGTTTCTGTAAGTTTTAAAATTATTTAGTAATCATTGTATGGACATTCATGAGAAAAATTTTAAATTTATATAATACTTTCTTATTACAGTAATCTGAATTTTTTTTCCTCTTTAAATTTTCTTATATTTTTTTGTGTGTATATATTGCTTCTGAATATCTACTGTGATAAAATGGCCGGGCATGAATATGCTCTGGTCGAATAGTATCCATCCCTTGGTCCTTTGTCATAATTTTCTCCTATTTAACAGCAGACATGCAAAATATGATTTCCTTAAACCCAGTGAAGATGTGTGTTTTGTACTTTTTAGGCTTATTTAGAAATTGGCAGGGTATATCAGTATTGAAGTTTCTTTGTAAGGATTAGTTAAAGACTGAAATCAGATGTTTATATATGTTTATGAAAGTGTGTTAAGTTCCGTGTTTATGAAGTATCATTGTAAAATATTTGTAATTTACAAATACATTTCAATATTTTAATTTGATATTGCAAATTTAATAATTGATCTTTACTACATTTTCAGAATATACAGTCAAGTGATGTAAAGTTTTGAAAGACTGAAATTGTCTTAGCATTTTTTTTTTATTGTTGTGTTGTTATGTATTAAATTTTGGCGAAAATATTTTGAGTGTTTATTTTTGTTTGCATATCCATATATTATGGATCATTTTTACATTTATGGAAATTTACATTTGAAAAGTGCCTTATCCTGTATTCTATTACATGTGCATTTTTTTATTATTATTTTCATGTGGTTATATTTTAAATTAATAAAATATAAAATTTACTTTGATATACTAATTTTTATACTCTAAAATCAATATTTAATATTATAATTTACTTCAAATGCTATGTTTGAATTAGAAACTTATTTTATTATACTTAAATTGAATTACTATTGTTATTTAGCTAATGTCTATTAAATTTCCCTGTATCAACCATATATGTATTATAAAAATTTAACTCTTTCCTAATGCATGTGTAACTAAATAATATAAATGTCAATATGGAATCAATTTTATTTTAAATAAAACAAAGAATTATAAAAAGTGTTGTTTTTCTTATTTTTATTCAAGAAAAAGCACATTAAAAAAGGAATCAATAAAGTTTTAAAATCATATATGAGAAATTAGTGAATTATACTTTATTCCATGCCAAAAGAATGTAAATGATGGATATCTTTTATGTAGGACATTAACACTTTGAATTTTATAAATTTCTGTTGATAAAGAATATTTTTAAATGCCGTTTTTTTCTCTCGCCATATTAATTTTAAAGATATATTGCATAGTTCAAAGAAGCTGTTGAAAATTCTAATCCTTTTTATTTAGGATTCTAATTCTACTCTTCAAATAATACCTAAATTCTGTAAGATATCTGTCTTAAAGTTCATATAATATTCTTTGCATTCATAAATTAGCATCATACAATACATAATTAATATTTATTGGGGGATAATTTTTTATTATTATTATTTTAAAGAGGGAGAGAGAATTTCAAATAAGCAGAAAATAGATTATTTGAAAACCTGTCGTTTAGCCATTTAAATAAAAAATCTGGTGATAGAATAAATCGTAATGATATTAAAAAATTTATTGGATATATTTCATTTCATAATAAAAAAATAAAAGTATCTATCAAAGTTTTTTCACTGTAAAAATTCATTATCTTTATTTGTTTCAGTAACCCAACAATATCATTTTTCAATGATTTTGTTGTTCTCAAGGATGAACACATTTCCGGAATTCTTCGACCTTCATTTCTGCCCATGCAATGCTTATTCATTTGATTTCTTGAAACCTCCTAAATGTGACCAAAATTAATTACCATTATTAGTCTAAACAATTCTATAATAAATATTATAAAAAGTGTTTTAGCATCAAAAAAATATGTTGTAGCAAAGAGAATTAAACTTAAATTACAGAAATTTTTCATTTCTTTATCATAATTCAATGTTTAGGACCCTTTTAGTATAAAAAAATTATGCTATTGAAATTTGTGCTGCAATATATTTTTATGACTATATTATAAGTTATTAGTTTTTTCACTTTCTAAACTATCAAGTTCACCTTAGGTTAAATCGGAACATCTTTTCCTTGGATTTTCCATCTTGCTTCTATTTTGATTAAGTAAATTCATGCATTTAAGTACATATGTTTTGAATCAAGAAGCAAGCCGTAAATAAATTCACTAGATAATAATTGAATTGCCCAGTAAAAGTTAGTTTTGTATCCTATTGATAGATAATCATAATTTTTATTGTAGACTTGCATATATTCAGCTTTATGCAATTGGTGAATCAAGGAAAGAAATAAAGCAATAAAATAAGATTCCTCTATGCATCTTAGAGAAGCAAGTTCTAATGTACTTAGTATGTATATTGATATCGTAGAACTGTTCCAAAATTATAACTGTAATGAAACTAAGAAACCGAAGAATTATTTCAGCTCATCAATAAGAATTGTAAATAGAATTAATAATAAGAAATATTAAATAAGATCTATTTATATGGCATTTCATTTACATTGTGTTAACTCTGCACTCAGAAAAGTAATTTGATGATATTTGATTTTTACATACAAATATAAAGAATTTAAAATAAATATGGCATAGTTTCCTTAGGCTTATATTCTTACTTAATCCCATTTTTATTTGGGAGTTCAAAAATTTCAAGAGATAATCGGATAGGTGGGCATTTTTTGGTGTATGCTGAGCAGACATTTATGCAAATTTTCATTAATTATATTACACCTCTTAAAAACATTTTTCAGTGAGATCTATTATGAGTAAAACTGAAGCACTCACTGGATCAGTGTTACAAATATATTAAAGAATCTTAATGCTCTTCATATTTAACTCATTGCATTTAATATAATAGTAATGAAAATAGTTTTTTTTTTTTTTGGTTCAAACTATTTGGGAAATAAAATATATATCTAAAGTCTTGACAAAAAAAAATCATTTTTTTAAACATGGAATATTTTGTGTTTATTTTAATTTAATAAAAGCAATTTCTGTTTTGAATGTAACTTTAACATAGGTAAAACTATATAGGTATATATTCATATAGGTAACTCTGTATGAATCATTAATTTTTATATTGACTGATGATGATATTGTGTCCGTGTTTCCATGGAAAAGGGGTGCAGTAGCTTCTGAGGATAAAGACCCCTGAGCACCCAGAGGGCAGAATTCTGACTTCTAGCTCATATAAAGATGACACATATATTCGGTTGCACAATCCTTTCTCACAGGGGCACATTCATACTGCTCACAAAAGAATACCCAAGCCCACATTACAGAAAAGACATGCTATCCTTATACCAAGATACTGGCTGGATATTGACTATTTTTATGAATTGAAAAATATCCCTTCTCCAAGAGTTGCCTTAGAAAACTTAAAATCTATTTACAACTCATAAAATTAAATTCTGCAAGAAATTTGTATTTTAAATATTAATATAATAAATATATGTTAAAAATTACATTCAATCGCAGTAAAATTATGATCACATAAATCTTATACTTGAAAGATTGAGAATTTTCTAATCATATATATTTATATATTATTGATTAGGATGAATATTGTGAATTGTTACTCTATGGGACAGAATCATTTAACCTAGAGCTACCAAACATAGAAAATAGATGGTTAAGAAGATGGAAATATAAATTGTGTTATATTTTAAAAAACTTAATTAATTCAAATTTTGACATTATTTTCAAAAATATAATAATGCAAACATGTTTTTTATATAACCCTAAAATTCCAAAAAATTAAGGGGCTTTTTTTCCCAATTATGAATAATCAAGGTATTAAAATTCTGCTAATTTTTTAACATCAGGTAGGTTCTTATTACAAATGAAGTAGTGCTGGATATTTTTTAATTACGCCTATTTTTATGCTATATAAAGAGGCACACATGAAGAAGAAAAAAAAGGTAAATGTATAGCACAATGAACAAAACAGTGCAAGACTTCTAATATATATATATATATATATATTGATAAGAAAGCAATTAAGACACAGTTACACAAAATATTAATTGAAATAATCCAGGTGAGCCTACTAGTCACTAAAAGCAATGACTAAAAAAGGTGCTAAATTTTGATATTAAGCTATATAATAGGAATATGGAAATGATTATTAAAAAAATTACATATGTTCTTATGAAAGAATCCATTTATTTTATAAAAGATATAATTGATTTTTTTATGAAAACAGATAAATCTTTTATTATATTTGAATCCAAAGCAAAACATTTCATTATAGTATTTCAATGAAAAATTTTATATAATTAGAACAAATAAAAAAATATGGATAAAAACAAATAAAAAAATATACTATAATATACTATATATTTCCAAATACCAAGCAACTGATATAAAAGTTGAGAAAGCATTTTTCAACAAAAATATACCCTTAATTTAAAACTTGTATATAGCTGAAATGAAATATTTAAAATATATAAACTATATTGAATGTTTTCAAATAAAGTCGCTATAAAGTGAAATGGTAAGTACTAATGATGATACTTTTAAGACTGGTAACTCTATTTGAGGTTAGTATACTTTTTTTTCCATTCATTTGTTGCTTTGCATAAAATCTTTTGTACCACTGCCAGTCTTATTTTCTGTGGCATTTTATTTTGTGTTTGAAAATTGAACAGGAAGTGATATTCTTCTGTAATAAATTTCAAACTATATCCAATTTAATTTACAGAAAATTCTAAAAGCACAGCTAATTCAACATTTCTATTTGCATCCTCCATCTGATAAAACAATCCAGCAATATCAAACAATTTTTTCACACAAAAATCATAATAAAGCAATTTTTTTAATTATAAGAAATAGAGCAGTAGAAATAAAAAGTATCTATATATGATGATTTATCACACAACAAAAATTTACTTTAAAAAAAAAATTAGTAGATCGGTAAATAAGCCGACTTACATTATAATTTAGCTTTACCAAAAGTTACAAAACTCTCCCTCTATATACAGAACTATAAAGTATATAAAATTTAAGTCTTTATTTAATTTCTTAAAATTCCTAAAATCTTATTACGAAACTCTTTTAGACTAATTTAAAAATTTGCACAGTAAGAAATTAGGTTGAAATGTTAAAGATATAATTTATTAATCTGAACATTATTTAATAATATTTTTCTTATTAAATAAGGTTGGTATCACTTGTTAATATATTGCTATGGTTTTCAACTGTTTCAGCTCACGACATATATAAAAGTATTTTATATATTTAAAATATTGTTATATATGTAGAAATTTATATATGTAAAAATATATATGTTTATATGTAAAAATTTAATGGGAATTTATTAAAATAGAATAATTTCATATATCACAGAAATTGCTTCATCTTATAAATATCACAATATCCCATTGTTCTAACAATATATAGTAAAAATAAAAAATTATCAAAAACAAAGTATATAGTATATTATTCAATGATATCTGTTGAGCCATATAAAACTAATCTTGCCATATCACCAAATGTTTTGTTATATGTTTTAATATTTTCTTCATTGAATTCTTCAACAGTATCACCAGGTAATAGGTAATTTTTGTGTCTCACTAATAAATGAATGGCATGATAGTTTTTCCATTCAGAACTTTGAGTTCCATACAATAGATGCACTAAATTATGAACTCCAAAATCATATGGTACTCTATGGACTAAGTATGGCATAGGTTCTAAAATGAACTGTGTTGGAAGTTCTCCTGCATTGTAGTACCAACGCTCTCTTCTATAATAACGATATGAATTATACCACAATTTTAGAAACCTAGCATTTTTATGAGCAATTAATAACTGAGTTCCAAGATTTTGTGATGGTGGCCAACCAAGAGTCATTTCGAATCTTCTAAAATATTCCAAAGACTTTATAACATAAGTATCGGTATCAAGAAATATGCCCCCATATTTCATTAATATTTCCAACCTAGCTATATCTGAGGAATGATAAACAGAACTTAATAATTTTTCAAAAATATGAGTTGGTTTCCTCTTATATGAAATTTCTAGAATTGAAATGTTCTTTACCATATCCCAATACTTTCCTCTTAAACTATAGCAATTGCAGTGGATCAATATTCTTTTTGGTGGGCTATTTAGGTACACAGCTCTAATACTAATAACCTGAATAAAGTTTAAATCAGGTTCATCAAAATGAACATAATGCACAATATTAGGCACTATTGGGTAACTGAATCCAGTTACATTATCAGCATAAGTGAAATCCACAATATCACCGGCAAAAAAGTTTTTCAATCTTACCCGTAAATTCGAACTGTACGAATTTAATAATACGCAACTAAAAGTAACAACGAACAATACACTACATAGAATTCTGTATCGATTACGCATAAATATCTTCCAAAAAGTATTGAATGACATGTTTACACAATAAATAATAATGAATCCATTCTAGATTTTCATCGCTATTTGACTCTGTGGTTAATGAAACTTGTAACTACTCAAACACATCTGGATGAATTAATGCTGGCTTTTCATCAACAAAACACCAGAATGATAAGAATAATTATGAAATATTTGGTCCTTCGTTAAGTGAAATTAATGAGAATGTTCTATAAAGTCTCAGCTAAAACAATTGCAAGATATATTCAAAAACAACATCTTACAACAATTCAAAACCGAGTTGTTTACCCAACAGCAGACGATATTCAGTAGTGTTGCCAAATACTAGAAAAAAAGATCTCACCAATTTGTGATGTACAACCTTATGAAGGTGAGGCTGCACTGTAGCATTTATTTCAATACAAATAGGAAACTGAGCTCAACATCGTTTTTCAATATAGCCCTTTGCTTTTAACTATAATTAGTTCATCATTGTACAAGTTTTCTGATTCCTCAGAAAAGATTTTTGACTGAATAACGAGTTATTCACTGCCCTCTTCATTCCTTGGTCCGAAGTTAATCGATTGTCTGTTGCTATTGGCGATAGGTAGGATCGAACCTGGGACCTTACGGTTGATAGCCAGATGACATGACCACAAGACTAAAAGTAACCACTCAGTCTTGAGGATGTTATCTGGCTTATAAAACTCCCCCTACATGTCCCTTAACACCTTTGAGTATATCAAGCAAGTGTTTGATAGAAAATCAGGATATGGATTATACGGGGAATAAGGCATTACTTCAAACTTGAGTTTCGCAGTGTTTCTGCAGTATGGGCAGAAGTATGTGACAGGCATTATTGTGTGGCAACACAAAACCTTCCGACAGTGGTCCTCCACATTTGCTTCGAAATGCAGGCTTTAGCTTATCAATTAGCATCTCACTGTAAGCACTCTCTTCTTAGCACTAGCACTTAGCACTCTCTTCTGATAATGCGTCCTAATAAACGGCGAGCATCATTTTCCTGCTGGCGTTTGGGTTTTTAACTTTTCCGTGCTAGGCGATTGTGGATGTTTCCATTTCAAATTATGCTCTATATTCCCCGGCTTGTAATAGTGGATTCAGGTTTCGTCTCTACCCTATTAGCACAAGATTGTCCGATATTCCCACGATATTCTTCGATATTTTAATACTGGACAATATTGTGAGGATATCGTAACAATGTTAGTGGGCAGTTTATGCTTATAGGGTACTGATGATTCTGACTAGGAAGTTACAAGCTAAGAAGTTCGTTACCATAATGATTCAAATGTTTTTGTAAGTATCGAAATGTGTTTGTTATTGAGAGACTGCATCCCTTATACGCCTTCCTACACAAATTGGATCTCTGCTTGTTCCTCTTTGGTACAAGTTTCTAATGCAGCGTTCTTGATCTATCTGCAATAAAAGGAAGACGAATAGAGTAAAGGAATAGAAGACAAATATCTCATTCCTATTGACAATTCTTTTCATGCAATGTGGCTTATTTTTTAATTTTTAACATAAATGGATGAAGTGGTTTATTTTTGCTGTTGACATATTTATTTATTCTCAGTCTTCGCTAGTGTATATTTTTAAAAAATCCTCCAAAATAATAAAAGAAACGTTTACAAATAATAGAACTACTGAAAACTCAATACTTCTCCTTCAAGATGTTAAAAATGGGAGGGAAGTTGTAATAACAGTATGTACAACGTGATGATCACCCCAGTGCTACTGAATAATTTTGAACTATAACAAAAAAACAAAAAAATGCAATTGGGCATATTCTTGAGTACTATTTGAGGTATTCAACTCAGAGTATAACTTTGAAACAAGCTCACTCTTCACCATCAAGAAATTTCGTCTCTTAAAATTTTCATCCCAAAACGGGTTTTCTGGTGAGCTATTAACACCTTTCATTCATTGAAAGTTGTTAATAGCTCATCATTGAAAAAGAAAAACAACTCATCATTGCAAAAAAGAGCTTATTGAAAAAGTGTTCATTCATTGAAACTTTTGGAAACATTGAAACTTGTTAATTCTTACTCTCTGGCATTACATGATGGCACCCCTTTGTTATTAAAAATCGAAATTTGTCTACTTAAATAATAGTGATAGTTTCCAGGGTGTAAAAGTTATTTTACTCTTCAATAATCATGATTTAGTAAAAATAAATTGTGATTATGGAATGGTATTGCTTTTGTATAAAAAAATTATGTAAACGCTTAATGTTTTTTCTCCATGCTGCCTCTAAAAATGAGTAAACGAGACGGGATTAGCAATAACGACTGATGTATTCTCACTCTTTTCTATCCAATTGTACGCAAGTTCTGTCTCGAAAATTATAATGGAAATTTAAGGTATTTTTTTCCCATCTTTTAAGACATAGTATTAATGTGAAGAAACAGAGGGTACCGGAACAGGGAAGGGAAGAATTGCTCTTTGTCAGGTGCGATTTGCAAAATAGGCATGGTATAAAAGATGTACGAACGCCCAGAAAATTGGTGGGCTCTTGGAATTGCAACATCTAAACTAAGAGAAAAAAAAAAGCAACCTTAATACACCGTTTTAACATGTTGTTCTAATAGGCAACAGGTGAAAGACCCCTTTCAAAATATACAGCATTACGATTTAAATTCACATTTTAAGTATTAATAATATCATTGGAAACCATTCTGAAGTTAATTTTTTTTAGAGAAAAAGAAATAGCTAACAACAAAGAAATACTTTATCATTGTAGTTAGCTTATCCGAAATGTAACCTCAAAGGATTTGAAATAACTATATCTTCTGTTTAAATCAATCAGAATTAACAGGTATTGCATCTGAAACAAGTATTCAGCAAGTGCGAAATGCGCCCTTCTCAAGTTTTCGAAATTTACTTGGATGCCACGATTAACGAATTATGAATTTCCTCTTCTAAAAAAAAGGGCGGCCTGGTGGTAAGGTCTCGGCTTCGGAACCGGAGTATTTCAAGTTCGAGACTAGATTCCATCGAAGAACCGTCGTGTGAGGGGGTCTCTTGCACGTTGAATCTGTCAGGCCAAACGTCCTCCCGCTGGCGTGGAGAGGGGGTGCCAGTTCAGGTGTCGTACTCGTCATCTGATCATGGTTTAAAATGACGAGGTCCGTCCCAAAATAGCCCTCGTGTTGCTTTACAACGGGACGTTAATATAACTTAACTAAACTATGCTCTAAAAAATTGCTGTCAAATAAGCTGCCGATTCTACTACCCCTTTGAACATGTTACAAAATGCGTTCATTGACTAAATTTCATAAGTAGAATTTTTTAATTATTTTACGAATTTTGCAAAGGAACTGAATAAGATGTAAAACTTTCAAAATATGCAAAGAACATAATTTGTTTTTAATGAAGAGCTGGAATAGTGAAATAAGAAAGGCAGACTGCACAATAACAGAAAAACAAGATGGATATACGCGCTAATGACAGCCCCCATCTCTTTAATTAAAAAAAAAAAAGTATTAAGCCAAAACTTCAAGCAAGCAATCCTTCTTATGTAAATAACTGTCATATTTAGGCCATTTCTTATTTCTAAATGGAATGAAAACAAAAAAAAAAAAAACAATTGGAGTTTCTAGAGGTCTTCCCAAGTAGCCCACTATGCTGCATACTTTTGATTTGGAAATATATTGTATTCTTTATTTATGGCATCGATGTACGATGTTGCAGATAAAATATAAGATCTTTATTATACTGGAGTCTGATAATATATAATACATTCACAATAGTATTCAATACAGCCTTCACAATATTCAAAAAATTAGTTCCCAATACTAAAAATATTTCCCTCAAAATTTTAATTATTGGAGAATGAAAAACCTTGGTTAAAATATGTTCAAGCGTAGCACTAAAAATTTAACACGATTTGCTTTATTTCTGTTAATCAGTTACTCTGAGATTCAAACCTAGACCTTTTGATAAGTTATGAGGGAATCGCATTCAGTGGAGCAGCAAGTCTAGATTATAATTGTAACCTTAGCTTCATAGAAATATTGCATGCATCTACATCTAATTTTGGATTGCCTTTTTAGTTTCATAATTAAGAATTAGATCAAAAGAGTAAGTGAATAGTTGTAGTCCGGATTTGCTATTAGAAAACATAAGTAAAATTAGATTAAAAAGTACACTGATTACAAAGAGTGTTCTAAGTTGCCGATTTCTTCTGCTTAGTACATAAAGGAAAATAACACAAAAACCCAATAAAAAAAATATGTGTCTCCCTGTAGATGAGGGGGTTTGTCAACTAAAAAAATCCATGCATCATCACAGAAAAAAAAATAATAGTATAACAATTTTTTTCTTCTTTTCCTTTATTTCTAAATGGTTTTGTAAATTTATAATTTTATTTTAATTTTTATGTGAAGAAAACACTTCCTGCATACCATTTCTTTTCCTACTGCATTTCAAACATTCAGATGATATTTATAAGGTTTTGAATATGTCATATTGTCAACATGCAACTAGATTTTTGTTGTTTGATTGAATTTGAATGATGAGAAATGTAGTGTAGAGGAGGTAAAATCTCAAACGAGTTTTAAACGGCTATCTATTTTATAGAGGGTGCAGGTGTTGGTGGGAATGAGATTTGATTTCCATTTCATTTCAGTCTTATTATTGAAATAAGAAAATTAAATAAATTAGGTGAATCATTGCCTCATTATAATAACATTTGTATTGAAACCATGGCATGTAAAAAAAAGTTAAAATTAGAAAACTTTTGAAGGACTGCCATAATTTAAAAGTTATGGGCTGAAAAATAGTTTACATTTTAATTATAACTTATATTCACCGAATTGAAAAAGTATCATCAGTTGTATCACACACTTATAACTGCACGCCTTATAAAATTAAGAAGATAAATTATGCAACCGCTGAAATGTTCATGGGCAATTTCTTGAAAAATAATCCAATTTTCCATTTTGGTAAGCAACTATTTTTTTTTTAACTCAACAGTATGTAATAGAAGTTGGAATTTAGATAACACAGCACAAATGTTCTTTTTGTTGGAAAAAAGAGACAATATCTTATAAATAATATATATATTTTATTTGCAAAGACAGCAAAGTGATGTATTTCAGCACAGGTTGAAGTTTTTTCCTCATTGCATTAAGTATTAATCCTGCAAATTTTCATGCAAAAAACACTACAATGAAATATAACATAAAATAAGATATTTATTAAAAGGCCAAATTACCTCACTGGACAACATTTACAAAATAATTGCTGCAGTGTAGCTTTACTTCAAATTCAATAAGCATAAAATATTTTTTTAAAAAAGTGCATGGAATACAGCTTGTAAATCTAAATCATAATTAATTTCATTTAACAATATATAATACTCTACATCTATTTTTCTTAAGAGATCTAACTTAAAATATAGATATAAAAAGTTTCTAAAAGATTTTAACAATCCAATTAAAGATGAAAGCTAGATGAATGAAGAAGTCTATCTTTTCCTCCATAAATAAAGCGACATAATCACAAAATGTTATGAAAGAAACAAAACACCAGGAAACATTGAACCATATTTAATTTTGGAAAAGAGTGTGAGTAAAGTCTATGTAATCGTATGCACCAGGAATTGTTCGCCCTGTCTTTTTGTCCTCGTAGGGTTTCATCCTGGATATGCAATAATCGGCCATTTCTTTTGTAAGATTCTAGAATTGAAAAAATAAAAGACATTTAATAATAATTATAAAAGAAATCTGAAACATTACGTATATGTTAAATATCAGAAAAGCAGAATATATTTATATAGAGCAAAATAGGAGTGTAAATTTTCTTCAATGGTATTTTAACCTTCCAAAAAGCTGAACTATTTATTTCTGTATTTCATTTTCAGCTTTTTTTTTTTAAAAAAAAAAAAAAAAAAAAAAAAGCTAATTTCTATATTTTCTTAATGTCTGAACATAAAATATACTTGAAGCTTCAAAATTTTTATTCTATAATAAGAAGTACAATTTATCTATAGATTAATTTTTTATACAAAAAAAGCCAATAAAAAAATTTTGGGCTACATCTTAAACAAAGACTTTAAATAACAATTATAAGGATTACATCTTTTTTTTTTTTACAAATATGAAGCTTAATTACAATATTAAAATAGTTATTAAAATAAAACTTGTTATGAATTTAAAAAATGTTAAGAATGCTCAAATTTAGAAGATAATTACAATACATAGAATAAAGAAAAATTAATAAAAGTGAAAAAAGCCAAAATCTTTATTTTTTTCAATTTAACAAAATTTTTAGCTTTTTTTTATTACATAAACAAAAACTACGAAAAAAAGTATATATACATGTGTGTGTGTTTAAATGATGTTGAGCTTACTTATTTTTTACTAAACTGCTTATTTACGTGAACGATAGTTCACCTTTCACTTATCAATATACAAATGATGGTAGTTCATTTCAACAAAATGATCACAATTTTTTGAATTTTAACCAAAAAAAAAAAAAAAAAAAGTTTATACTTAAAGTAATTGAATTTACTAGAAAAATTACCAATTAAAAATTAAATCTGACTAAAAATAGAACAAGAGAAATAATTAAGGATAATAGAAACAACAGCAATATAATTAACAATTAACACCTCAGGGCTCGTTGACTTAAAAGTGAAATAAATAAACTTTAATAAATAAAAAAAATAAGGGAGATAGTATTTTTTGCATCAATTTTCTAAGCTGTTATATATAAAAATATATTTCTAATAATTGCAACAGCAATTATTTGAATTACGAAGCAAATTTTCTCATACATTGGAAGTAGCATTACATCAGCTGAAGATCATCATACAATTGAGAGAAAAATATCTGCACTGATAAATATAATATAAAGAAAATCACATTTTAAATAAATAATTTTTTCACAAGGCATCTAAAAAAAATTACTTACCGCATAGAGTTCTTCTGCTGTAACGTATGGTCTTTCACCAGAGGTAATGGCTCTGAAGGCATTTTCGACTTCCTCACTAGAGCGAACGTTTTCTGTCTCTCTGGAGATCATGAAGGCCATGAATTCTTGTAGGGACACATAGCCATCTCTGTTTGGATCTACCACGTTGAGAATGGCTTCAAATTCTGGATCAGGCTGACCTTCTTCCACCATGGGTAAATCATAACCAAGAGCTCGGAGGCAACTCTTGAATTGGAAGTGATTGAGTCTACCGGATTTTTCTTTGTCAAAGTGCCTGAATTAGAAATATTTGAGGATATATATAGCTTGCATTTACTTATTTTTCCAATTAAATCAACTTAAAAAAATTATTTATATATAGAAGCTACTTAATAAAAAAAAAATCATGCAAATGTATTTTAACATAATCTAAAATTAGAAAGAATTTGCAAGGTATGAAAATAAAATGTCTATACATACTTAAACATCATACTGAATTCTTTAAGAGCATCTTCGGATACACCACTCTGGTTTCTAAAATTGGAGAAAAGAAAAAATTTATATCATATGCATCAAATTATGAAATATAATATTTTTAAGTTTAAAATTCTGGTGAAACCCTCTTGTAATATTTTCACAAAAAGCACAGCAATTTTGTTCACATTACTAAATAATATATATTTATATATATATATATATATATATATATATATAAACTTTGAGATTAAGATGAGAAAGGTAAAGAAAATTTACCCCCCCCCCCAAATGCCCTGTGAGGACTCAATATGATCGTCCCTTCCCCCAAATAGTCAAGTAGCAACTTGACAATCTCTTTGCTCCCTTTATTCATCTAATTCTGCCCCAAGAATTTACAGTATATGTTAGCTGAGATTATATATTTTTTATTGTGTAACAATTTAAAAATGGAAATAAAATATAGTTATATTTTAAAATATATCCTCTCAAAATTACTAGATTGAAAATTTTACCCACTCTTACTTCTAAGTTCTAAAAATTTTTTCCCCTCCCTCTTTAAAAAATTTTTCTTAATATTTTTTTCCTTTTATCCTTTCCTTTCTTTTCTACTTGAATTTGTCAGGTCATCTGAAAGTTTTTTCTTTCTTAATTTTAATTACATTAATGCTCGGTTTTAAAGCACCACTAAGTCTATTTTGGGACAGACCTCATAATTTTGTACTACAGTCAGATGATGAGGATGACACCTGAGTTTTACAGTTCCTCACCAAACTTTCACACCACACCCGAGCGAGGACATTTGGCCTCCCTAGATTTAATATGCACCAGACAAACTTACATGATGGTTCTTCAGAGGAATCGGGTCTTGAATTTTATACCCTCCAGTTCCGAAGCCAAGACCTTCCCACCAGGCTGTCATGGCCCTTTTTTATTGCATATTTTATAAATGAAACAAATTTCTAAGGAAAAACATAAAAGCACTTCTTTTTTTTTAAACCTTAAGTCTATAAAGTCAGTTATTTTTATTACTTATGTGTGTAGTCATTTAATCTAGTCACTAATCAATGGTAGTCAATGACGCAATAAGACAGCAAAGTAAAATATGATACAATAGGATTTGAGGAACAGAGAATGCTATAGATTACAATCAGAGGCTGCGAGAAAAAAATGCTAATAATCTATCAGCCCAACAGCTGTATGAGCTTTATAAATAATGCAAAAATTCTGCATCCATAGCATTTGTACAACATAGAAAGAAAAGCTAATAAAAATATTAACACATATCAATTCATTTTAATTATTTAATTTTATTAATTTACATAATTTATTAAAGACCATGTAACAACTTGTTCACATTTTAAAAACTGTAAATGAATTTCTTACCTAGCTTGTATTTGCTGTTCCAGGTTATGCTGCATCCTCATACCTAGTTGATCTAATTGATCCCATTGTTGTGCAAGACCAACAGTACTGTGCTCTGTGTAACGATTGTCAAGAATTAGATGTTCACCTAATAAAGCTCCAAGATCTTCTATTTGTTTGAGCTCTGCTCTTCGGGCTCGAACCTCGGCAGCTTTACGCTAAGAAAATAAATAAAAATGAATAAAATTAAAAACAAACATACTAACAATAAGGTTTTTTTTTTAACAAGGTCCTTTTTTTTTCACTTAAAAAATAATTACAACAAAATACACTTTATATTATAAAATGTTTACTTCAATTGTGCTAAAATGTCTCTGCTTTAAAATGATGCATATATTAATTGTTTAATCAGATATTTTAAAGATTTTTTTTAACCTTACTTCTAATGCATATTTATTATAATCTCAATTTTAAAAAAAATCATAAAAAATATATTAGGAACAATGATGTAATTTGTATGAGCAAAACACTTCAGTTAGTACATAAAATCATAGTACTTACCTTAGTAGCTTCTAACTGAGCCTCTAAAGAACCGGTACCTTCTAACATAGATGAGCTAAAAAGAAATGAATACCAAAACATCATTTATTAATAATAAGAGGGAAAAGAGGGATTCATTTAAGCATAACACAATATGAAATAACTATTTTAAGATTCGATTAACTAATAAAGACTGAACTTTTATTTGTAACAAGAAACTAGAATCAAGTAATTTAAAATTGTATTTAAAATCAAAATTTGAAAAAATCATTGCAAATAATATTTGAATCAATTAATTTACAATTAAATTCATATTTTAAGAAATAAGTTTAAACTACAAATTTATGAAATGTTAAATTATACCAAATATAAATGTGCATGTAGATAAATATTCTAATTAAATAATATAATTAATACACATACCCATCCAGTAGCCACATCCTACATAAAAAAAAGGAAAAAGAAATTAAGTAAAACATTTTTAAAATTATAATGAAATTTATAACATGAAAAATGAAATTTATATACAACAAAATCAAAATATTGCTGAATATAACTTGTCTTCACAAACCTTGTATCTGTGAGCCACTGGTGGAAGGCATTGGCAAGTTTAGCAAATTCAAGCCTCAATCTGTCATTCTCTTCCTGTCTCTGAGCTTCTTTGGATAGTTCAACATCTCGCTCCTAAAAGTATAAATAATTTTTGGTAAATAAAACAAGTAATGATATATATATCTATAAAATAAATCATTGCAATAAATTACAATAAAACAATTTAATATTTTTTTCATTATTGCAAAATATTTCAGTTATAACGCACTTTGAAATTAGCAATTTCTAATGCATTACTAATTAAATTAATAACAAATTATTTTATTAAATAATCATTTGATAAACTGAAGAATTATAAAAGTAGAAGAAAAACATTTTTTTAAATAGGCAATTTGAGAACTTTCCTTTTTATGACAAGAATCAAGTCAAGTAATAATGAATAATTTGCATTGGAAATCATCTTTCATAACAAGTCACAAGTTCTATTCCTTAAAATATTAAGTATAAAAAGCACAATTATATATTATAAACAGCTTAAAAATGTTCATTTCACAAAACAGATCCTTTATAAATTATGCATTTTATTCTACAAATATTAATTTGAAGTTAATTTGTTCTTCTCAAAGACAGGTGATAAAAAATACATCTAATAATTTACTTGGATAATTTTCTGCAAGTTACGCCAGGTATCCTCTAAAGCTTCCATTGTAAACCAAGTATAGGGATTGGCTCCAACATTAAATGATTTGATCTGTTGATCAAGAGCAGCCAATACTTCAAAGTCTGCTTGTGCTGAACTCAAAGACTCTTGGAATTGTGCATGAGCCTCACGCAGAGCCTAAATAAGAGCATAAAATTACTATTAAAATGCTTTGAAATTATAATTTGTGCTGGTAAACAATTAATAACACTGTAACTAATTGTCAGACAGAAAGCAAAACAAAACATACTCTAATCTCTTCAATAGAATTGCAGCGGACTGGATCAGTAAGATCTTCTTCTGCATTTTCAAACCAACTGTTGAAAGCAGAAGCTTTTTTGGCAAAGGTAAGAAACAATTCTTCAATCTAAAAAGAGGTCCAACAATCAGATGAATTATTAAAACTTTAAACAATTAATTATTTTTTTTTTCAAAATCAATAATAATCTTTCTGAAAATATATACATTAAATTTTTCTAAATATGTCCAGATTCAATTAACTAGATAATTACAAAAATAAACACCATGTACTTTCTTTACCTATTTAAAGTTACTACTTAATTAGAATTGGTAAAATCAAGATCTTGATATATATTGAAATGCTAGCTCAGAATTGCCATTCACACAAATTAAATTATGTCCAATTGTAAACATTACATTCTAAAATTTAGTCCAATAAATTATATAAATATTCTAAAAATTAGCCTAAAAGGAAATTTATATGTCTATACCTTCAGAGAAGAAAAATAACAAAAGGAGAAAATTAATTAGCTTCAGTTTATAGTTTTCATAAAGAATTTTTACTATAGAAAAATAGCAGAATTCTCATTACCTGCTTGAACTGCTCAAGCATGTGAAGCAAACGTTGTTTCCTGGCTTCAGATGCTGCTAAAAGATTATGCCACCTTTAAAAGAAAATACAAATTAAGATTTCAGCACAACGATCCAATCTCTAAAGCAAATTTTAGAGTAGTAAAATTCCTTTTAAAAATGAACAAAGAAAATTTTTTAAGCAGACAATTCTGAATATCTGGGAAAATAAATAAAAATAATGATGATAAACACTATTTTTTTATTAAAGAGTAATAGTGGTTCTCGGGCATGGTTATTAATGGCAGAAAATAAAATATTAGAAATACATACCTTCCCATTACATCATCATGACGTTTAACTATAGCTGATGTCTGTTCATGATTAGCTGTCAGAAGCTGGTCTTTTAGTTGCGTTATGCTTTGAATACCTTCTTGTTCGAAAGCTGCCAAACCAGCATCAAAAGTTTCCTTTAAAGAAGGTAAAATATATATATATTATTAGAAATGAATAAATAAAAAATTGTGTTGCTGAAAGAAATAAATACAAAGCCAATAGTTTTAGATTACTTAACAATAATTAAATCTTGAGAAAGGCATTAAAAGTTAAAAAAAAAACCCTTACTTGTTTGGTTAAAAGAGTCTGTACTGATGACAAATCACGACCATAATCTTCAGATCGAACATGTGTTTCTTTGTCAGCTAAACAGGAATAAACATTTTAAAATTTTGTAAACCAAAAGAATTTGTGCTATATATTTTAAAGCTAGAAATTACACATTCTGATAATAATAATGCTTTGATTTTTTCCACACAAATTTTCTTCCTCTAACACTGAGAGCAATTGCCCAACAGATGGAATATATTTTTATGTCAAAGTCCTGAATACTTTGTCTCATGGCACATTTACTAAAATCATCAATAACACAATTTTGAAAGAGTCTTTTTCTGTGCTTTCCGAAAGCAGATAAGATACTTATTTTATTGTTATTAATAATATCACCTTATATTTTATCTTTTTAAATGTCAATGGTGGAATCCCTGTATTTTTAATATAATTTAAAATTAGTATTTTCAGTAAATCTGTGCTTTCTTCTTTTGAAAATGCAAAGTTTTATGAAAAGACTACAATATGATCAACATAAGTGATACATTCACCTTGACAGCTTAGAAAAAAGGATGAAATAGAACAATGGATAGAATAAAATGTTGCAGAATATCTCATTTTTATGCCAATCAACTACAGTTTTATTTATTTTTTTTGAAGTTATCATATAAGAATCTGCTAACTACAATATTTTTTTTATTTCAACAATTTATATTTCTCAAGTTTTAAAATAAAATTAGCTATATTTTACTTTTAATATTATATACATAATAAAGCTGAAATTTTTGTATGTAGCATGTTGGAATGTTACTGAAATGAAATATATAAATAAGTTTTTTTTTTTTTTCATTTATGAAGAAATATTAAACAATGAAATTGTTCTGAGAATTTCCCACAAATGTATTTATATAAAATATGCTTAGTAAGAATTTTTTTTGCTGGTTAATTTTTCAAATAAAGTTAAATAATGACGGAAAATAAGGTAAACACAGACACAACATACTGTAAATGACTGGCGGAGGGACTACATATAAGGTTATTCAAGCTGAAACAGTCAATGTTGGCCTTTAATATTTTACTTCATAGTGACTTGACTGAAAAATAATTTACTCATTTTATCAGCATGGTAATATTTTTATCCTTGTGGCAATATATTTGAATGCTGTAGGATAATTTAGGTATATTTGAGTATTCAATGAGTAATCTTTTAAATACATTTCTGAACAATAACCACAGATTATGGATAGATTAGTTTATATTTGGAAATATACAGTAAATCAAATCAATAAATTTTTCATGATTAATAAGTAATCATCATTAAAACAATGAAACTTACCAATCCAGCTCTCAACAACATCTGCCTTCCACATAAATTGTAAGTAAGCTGAATTATCCTTCAGCTTACTTTTCCTTCTGGTTGCACTGGTATCTAGGGCATTAAGACGGTCATGTAGCTGCTGTAGTCTGTGGCTGATACTTTCTGTGTGGTGATTTCCTTCAGCAATCAATTGCTGGCCTTCGGTGGATATTCCTACACATCGATCTCGATGTACAGCAAAATCAATTTCAAATGCTTCGTGTTTTTTCAGGAGCCCCTTAAAAAAAATAATGCAATAACTATTATTAAATTTTTTAGAGATGAATTTTAAACATTGGAAGAATGGTCATTATGACAAATATTGTGAGTAAAGATACCACCCATTTCTAAAATATTCCATTGTAAAAATTTCATTATCCTGAATATGAGCAACTTTTTTTTCTGGTACTCCACATCATTATTTCTTTGTACATTTTATAGGTCTTGAGTGCAATTATATCACATTATTCAACTTCAAAGCGATAGAATTACATACTGCTCAATATATATGTTTTTAAAGATTATGAGATTTACCTGAACAGCTGCCATTGTATCACCATAATCTTCAACATTAAGTAGTTGATGCTTTTCAGAGATCCATGCTTCCTCCTCTTCTAATTTTGCTAAGAAATTCTGATATGCCAGAGATTCATTAAGTTTGATTCCTCTGTCAGAAGTCATCTAAAAAAAGGGGTGAGAGACAGAATTAACATGAGATGAAAAATAAAATACTTCATTATAAAATGTTTTGGCAAGTATTTATTTAAATACATACATGGTTCCACATATATGATAGACTACAAATAACATGGAATATAATAAGAAAAACAAAACATATAAAACATATAAAAGACTACAAAAGATGGATTATAAAGTCTACTTAACACTAATCATACCATAACGGGTCAAATGACCTATTTTGAACTTTTGCATTGATAATGCACGTATTATCTTATTACTTCTCCAAATTTAACTTACTGACTTTTTCTGACTAATTAAGTTTACTGTTCTTATACTATTTTTATAATTTTTTGTTTTGTTTATTTTGAGTAATAACTGTCGTATACTGTTTTCTACCACATCGGGTCATTTGACCCGGAGAACATTTTTTTTTTATAAGCTTATCAATACATATTGCTTATCTTATTGTATTCAGTAAACTGCAAATGTATGCAAAGACTGTTACGTAAAGTAGTTCAATCAAAATAGCTGAGAATAATTCAAGAAAATATAAAAATTTTAGATTGAAACTAGATTTTTGTGTAAAAAAGGTAGCAAAAAAAGAAAAGTTTAGTACATAGTTTTTATTTTATTTTGATAGCTTTATTAGTGATACAGGTAACTATTTACCCATAAAATGTCGAAACGAACGAGACAGTCCAAATTCTTAGAAGATATAAATGATATTGGAGAAGAGTTTTCGGAAATCGGTGAAGATGAATTTTCTGAAAACGAAGATATATTGGTTACAAACGAAAATGAGTCTGAATCTACAGATACTGACAATGAAGAGGAAAATATTGTGAATATCGGTTGTGGACGAAAAAGAAGATTACTCTCAAGTTCTGAAGAAAGTGAAGCAGAAATAAATGAACAACATGTTGCAATTGATGGATCTGTTTGGGAAGAAATACAAATAGGTGGCACACCTGGAAGACCACCACTTCATAACATTTTCAGGCAAGAAGTAGGCCCAACAGGATATGCTCAACATCATATAATGAAAGATAAAGTTAGTACTGCATTTTCATTGATAATTGACCACCGTATTATGAACCATATAAGAACATGCACAATAGAAGAAGCAAACAGAGTGTTAGGATCCAATTGGAGTTTATCTCAAGAAAAACTTGCTGCATTTATTGCAATTTTATATGCACGAGCTGCATATGGAGCAAATAATTTGAAACTTTCTTTTTTGTGGAATAATATATGGGGGCCCAAATTTTTTTCTGAAACTATGAGCAGAAATAATTTTACTGAAATTCTTAGATTTATTCGTTTTGATAAAAAAAGTCAGTGGAGTGAACGTTTGAAAGCAGATAAATTTGCTATGGTATCCACGATTTGGAATATTTTCATTGAGAACAGCTAAAACTGTTACAAACCGGGTGGTAATATTACTATAGATGAACAGCTATTTCCGACTAAAGTACGATGTAGATTTACGCAATACATGCCTAACAAGCCGGATAAATATGGAATCAAATTTTGGTTGGCATCGGACGTCGATAGCAAATACGTCATAAATGCATTTCCATATCTAGGAAAAGATGAAAATAGACCCTCTTCAGTACAACTCTCTGAATATGTTGTACTCAAGCTGATCGAGCCATTTACGGGTTGCGGAAGAACTGTGACCACAGACAACTTCTTCACAAGCAAATCCCTAGCCATACAACTTCTAGCAAAAAGAACTATCCTAGTTGGAACCATTCGCTCAAACAAAAGGGAGCTACCACTAATTGCAAAGCAAAAGAAAGATGATATGGCAAGATTTTCTTTGAAAATTTTTACTTCTGATAATTGTACTCTTACAATTTATAAAAGCAAGCCAAATAAAAAGGTACTTTTACTTAGTTCTAAACATAAATTTGTATCAATAGAAAATATTGATAACCGTTTACCTGAAATTGTTTCATATTACAATAAAACCAAATTTGGTGTAGACATAACTGATCAAATGGCGAGGAAATTTACTACAAAGTCTAAGTCTTGCAGATGGCCACTCCAAGTTTTTTTCAATATCCTTGATTTAGCTGGTATAAATGCCTGAATTTTATACAAGCAAACAACAGGAGATAATATCTCGAGACAAGATTTTTTACTCAAGCTAGCAGTAGAACTTGCCGACGATTTTCGAGTTGCCCGTGAAAAACCAAAAGAAAAAGCAAATACTAAACGATCATTGCCTAACCCTGCTACAGATTCTAATAAACGTAAGAGGTATCAAATAGGATACTGCAAAGAGAATAAAACTAATAAAATTTGCTCCAATTGTAAAAAATTTGTTTGCGGGAAATGTGCGACGGAAACACTTATGTGTAAAAAATGTGATGTATAAAAACAACTCTTATTTTTTGCGTTTGAAATAGAAATTGTAAAAATACTATTTCATATAATTATAATACATATTTTATTATCATTATATTTTTATTTCCTTTCCAACATCCATATTTCATACATAAAAGTAGGAAACATAAATTTCGGGTCATTTGACCCGCTATGGTAAACTAGGTATCTAATAGGTGTTGGTATGATTAGTGTTAAAGCTGGATTATATGAATCCTTTGGTAAGTTTACAGACTCTTTTTATCAATGCAGTGATTTGACATCTAACGGGCAAACTTTATCATTGGTCAAATTCATTTTATGTACAAACCATCTATTGTGTGGTGAGAAGGATTCAATTCATACTAAATGTGGCACGAATTTCATTATTTTAGATAAAATAATTGAGACTTTGTTTATAGCCAGTACTTACAAAACTTTTTTTAATCCATCACTTCTTATTATAATGGAAGAGAAAGCACTTCCAGCAAGCTTTAAAATTAATGGTTTTATGTAATTAATAAACTATTTTATGTTTTATAAGACCTTTGCTCAAATTAGCTCTGTGCATAATGAATTTATTTTATTATCTAAATTTAAAGTTAATAAAATTAATCTTTTCTAATCTTTTAACAATTTTTGAGGATTAATTTGTTTAAATGTGGTTGGTCCATTTTAATTATATGATTGGTTATAGATCTTTAACTTAATTGCTGAGAAATATTGAAAAATGATTAAGATTTTAGGAATTCAATAAAAGGACAACGGGAACACATCATACCTTTTTAAGCTCCTGCCAAGCTTTATCCAAATTCTTCAATCTTAACTCGATTTCAGGCACTCCTAGATTAGATTCAGCCATTAATTTCTGTCCAGCCTCCTGCACTGCCTCAATGGTAGGTTCATGAGCAGCCAATTCTGCTTCCAAACGAACATGTTTTTTCCTCAGATTCTGAACACCAGTTAAATCTCGACCGTAATCATCAGAACTAACCAGCAATTTCTTTTCCCTAATAAGATATATATGCATTAGTTCTAAATAAAAAAAATTATATTTCATAATCACTCAAAATGAGTTTAATTTTTACTAATGATAAAAATGAATGAGTCTGTATAGGTGATCTATAGGCCAAAACCATTTCTCTACCAAATTTGGCACATTGAATACCTTTGATCTACCAAATTTGATGCATATATATTTTCTAGGTTGTGAAAGTGCATTTCATTTTTTAAAATCTTACTTGGAATTTAAATCAATTATTCAATAGAATTTTGGCATTTTCTTGCAATAATTTTCAAAAATATTATTGCAAAAAAAATGAATTTAATTATGCTTCAAGATTTTTTTAAAAAATTAATGATACCATTTCAATATAAGTGGAAATTTTTCAAGAATTTTATTAATTTCAGAAAAATATTTTTCACAATGTAACACCATTGTGTAGAAACATTTTCATTATTTTATAAAATATAACAGTATGATTTTTTATTATTGTCGAAAGCTAAATAAGAAGGGTTGTGTTCAATAATTGTATAGTTTATAAAAAAGATATAAATAAAAAGTTAAAATATTATAAAATATTAAAAACAGATGAACTAGATATTTTTATTCTTCAAATTGTTTTAAGATAAATTGGAATTACTTCAATTAGAAAAGTTCATATAACGATGAAAAGAGACAATTTTAATGTTAAGTAATTTGACAGTAATATGAAGTCATATTTAAATGATTTATATGAGATCAAATGTGTTAATATTCCTTAGGATTTTGTAATAAAATATTTATATGTTACAAAATGTAAGAAAAAAATACATATTATAAACACTGCAAAAATTAACATTTTAATCTGAGAACCTAAAGAATTTTTAAAAGCTCTAATTTAACAGCTAATTGATTGAATTAGAGCACAGAATTATTAGCAGTAAGTTGAAGTGAATGCAAAATTGCTTGAACATTATATTATCAATTATATACAGCAAATTAACCTTATGTAGATTACAAAGCACAGGTTCCCCTCCACCTAATACTACAAATATTAATGTAAATTTGATGCTCCATTGCATACAAAACCTTCTTTTCAATAAACAGTATTGAAACTAAACACATTAAAGTGCAATTCAGACAATAATAAACTATTTTCCTTCAAATATCATTTAAGGAAAAAAAATTACAAGCTTTTACTTACTTTATCCACGATTCTTCATCAGCAATATCTCTGAAGAACTGATGTAAAGTATTAGCTTCATTTAGTCTGTCTCTACGATGGCTAGCCAAGGTTTTAACACGATTGTATCGCTCATTGATAGAACTACGTTTTTCCTCAATCACAGCAGCATCACACTGGCCAGATTCAATTAAACTGTCAGCAAGATTGTTCATGTCTCTAATTCGATCTTCATGTGCATTAACATCTGCTTCTACTAACTGATGTTTCTTAATCAAATTCTGAACAGAAGCTAAATCTTTTCCAGATTCTTCAGATTTCAATAAAGATTCCACCTAAAGATGAAAATACATTTTTTAATGATATTTGAAATGAAATGAAGCATGACATATCTGGAAGATGTATTGAGTTTTCAATTTAGGAATACAATTTCAACACATCATTCTTGCAGGCAGTAAACTATGTTGATTCTAAAATGAATTTTAAGTTTTAACAATTACAGCTGTAACATACGTTAATTTTTAAAAATAAAAATATAAAATACAACCAACATTTTTATAACAAGATGTTTTTTTTAAGAGAGCAAATAAAGGCAATTCATGACTGTTCAAAAAAAAAAAAAAAAAAGGGGGGGGGGGATTGCCAACTTTGATTTTATATCCATTGATTTTTAAAAGATATTTAGAGAATCAGGTATATGTGGCATATCTTTGGAGGAATCAGGTCTCTATGCAATCCTTTAGAAAAGAAAAGAAAAAAATTAATCCTCTATTGCTAAGCCACTGAAATCTTTTGTTTCAAATAGCAAAAATAAATAAATAATTTAAATTAAGGATTAAAATGTTGGTATTTCAACAAGGATGGAAATTTACAAGATAAATAATAAATAACGCTAGAGTTCACAGAAGAAAATAGATGTATGAACAGAATAGCTTTGTGCTAAGGTTAATTTATTATAATACAAAATTCACATTGCTGTTTATTATAAGTATAATTTCATCTAAAAAAAACAATATTTAATAAGCAAATTAACTTACTTCACCAAGCCAGAAATCAATGTCTTTAACTGCAGCATTGAAAGTTCTCTGTTTATTTGCTTCCTTGATTTTAATGCTCTTTTCAATGGTTTTCTTAGTCAGATGTTCCCATTGCTCAGCTAAGCAACTGAGGCGAGCTTGAACAGCTTCCTCAGAGCCAGCACATTGGTGTTGATCAATCAAATTCTGTCCATTAGCCAAAACAGATTGGATACGGTCAGCATTGGCAGCTAATTCTGCTTCAAAAGCTTGATGTTTCTGGTGTTTGCTCTGAATATTGGTGGGATCTTTGTAAGACTCATCCATGGCCATCTGTAATTTTTCAGTTATCCAGTTCTCAATTTCATCAGCATCTCGGCTGAATTGCTGCAGTGTCATGGATTCACCTAGCTTAGACCGTTTCTTGATTAAATTGTCTTTCAGATGGTGCCATCTTTCCAGGACCTGATCTTTCTTTTCATTGATGGCATCTGATGCATAATGTTCAGCAGCAACTAACTGGTCTGCTAAAGCAGCAAGAGCAGCGATTTTTTCTTCCTAAATGAAAACAAAGCACTGAATATCACGAATTTTTTTTTTTAAATTTTTTATTAATTCCTGAAAATAGGCAATTGAATATAAAAATAAATTATGATAAGAATTTTAAAAGCGAGCAAATATGAATTTAAAAAAAACATTTTCAAAAAAAAAAAGATAAATTTATCTAATAATAAAAATTCTAGCAACAAAAATCAGACAAATTTAAATTTCCACTAAACTACAATCATGCAGACACATTTAGACTTTTTAAAAATTTACTGTAGGTGATAAGATTATATGAAAGCAATTATAACAAACAAAAAAGAAAATATTATGTGTAAAAAAAAAAACACTTAAGTGATTTTTAAATTTTGAGAAAAAGAGCCAGTTATTTTAAGAGGAAATAAAATGATGTAAAAATATTTTTGAGATCAGAAACAGGCATTATTAGCAATGATTAAAAGGGGTTTTACAATAATAATATAAGAAATTAAATGAATTATTTCTTTGGAAATAAAAAACGGATTATCAAAGCTATAATGACAAGAAGAAAAAAAAGCAGGACATGTAGTAAATAAAAAATCTAAATTTTACTAAAACTAAAAAGAATTAAGAGACATAAAAATGTAAACTTCTTTTGAAAAAAAAGGTAAATGAACATATAATAAATTACACGAAATAGCTAATAATAGAATAAAAAGATGGTTACTTTGATGTCCCTCAATTCTTCCAGTTGTTACTAAAAAAGTTCTACAATTTACAATCCTTTTAAACTATCATATATAATGTATGTCTTGCATAATAAAAATAATTATTATTACAAAAGGGTTATTACCAACCTATTTAAGTAAGTAAGAACTAACCTAGTAATAACAGTATCATCATCATCATAATAGAAAAGGAAATCAGGAATTAACACTAATGGCCATCATTTAGCACTATCCAAATTGATTTAATGTAATTAATATATAATGAATGTAATTGGATGATAAAGTGAATATTACATTACAAATAGAATGTTTAAGGAATTACTTGTGCATTGATAGCTTTATCAAAATCTTCATGCTTTTTGATAAGAGATTCTACATTGTCACCACCCATATCATCAGAGCTCAAGAAGGCTTCTCGGCTTCCCATCCAGTTCTCAGCCTGTTCACAATCTCGATAGAATAACTGCAATTCTAGGCATTGATCAAGTTTCATACGTCGATCAATCCAGGCTCTAAAAAATATTGTTATCTGCTTATTAAACAATTTCAATAATAGAAGTTTTGGGATGAAAAAAGATCTTAGTTAAGAATATGCTACAATAACATCCATTCAGATTAAAGTTAATCAACCAGCTGCCAAAATTCAAAGTCAAAGATAGAAAACACAATATAGAAATATTTATTATTTAGAATGATAATGAAATTATAAAATTGCTTAAGAGCTACAACAAATACATAAAGTTTGCAAGATTTGAAACAGGCCAAGTTTCAAATTTAACTTGTAAACTTTAAAATTTATGAAGACCTACTTATATAAAGAAATATTTAAGTTAAATACTTTCAAATTTTAGAATTTTCCAAAAATAATTTTCAAATAAGTTAAGTATCCAAACGATCAGGCAAACAACTTACTTCTCTAATTTTTGTCTTGCTTCATTCATTTTTTCAATTTTTTCTTGAACTTCCACACTGGCATAGTGGCCACTTTGCAGCAATTGTTGTCCGAACATTTCAAAAGCTTGGAAAGTTCCAGCTCGAGCATCAATTTCAGTACGATGTTCCTGTATCAAAGTTCGGATTTCAATAAATAAAAAGCCCAATACATTAAAATATAAAAGTGATTCAATGTTTAAAAAATGAATAGAGCTTGTCAATACTTACAAGAATGAATCAAATATGCAATGAATTAATGAATTATTCAATCAAACTTGTGAGTTGATGAAAAAGAAATTTGATACAATATCTTCTAAGATAAATTTAATTATAAATGAAATTTTAAATATATGAATAACTAAGTTTTTACAAAATAATAAAAGATTTAAAAAGTTCTATGTTATAATAAACGATGGATGATGTCAGGAAACATGCTAAGAAAATCCTATTCTTAATTCAGAAATATGAGTAAAGTGATTGCATGTTTACACTCATTTTGATAAATGCATTTTCTCATTTATGTTTATAAAGAAATCATGGTATGTAAATTGTAAAAGATAATATTAAATGTTTTGTAAAGTAATGATGTTCAGTAATGTATTGCTCAGAATAAGTACTTTAGTATACATTTAATACTTATTTATTTCACTTAAGAAGAAAAGAAGATCGAGGAAGGTAGAGGAGAAGGGAATTTAAAAAAAAGCAGCTTAAAAATATTTTATAATTTAATGTTGCATAAATAAATTGTTGCTCAGAAAGCTTATGATATATTAGCTGCAATAATTTAAGAAGTTTATTTAATATATGCATGCATAAGGAAAAGATATGCACAAAATCTACTTACGATATTATTTATAAAAATGTAATCAAACATTTAAAAGAATTGTGAATTCAAACCAATTTAAAGGTTTCTCATGCAAAATAAAACATTACTGCCTTACCCAATAGCAAACTGGGTTACAGGTGCTACTAAAAATAAGTTTAATATGGATGGACAATTAACAAAATGATAGGCAATAAAGTGCATGCTCCTCTAAATCAACTAAAAATTTTTAAACACTTTCTACTTTAAAAATATACTAGTATATGGTGAAATTATTTGCAATATTCTCACATACAGTTTGAATTGTATAAACTACTTCATCACTCAGAATTAGCAGTAATTAATTGAAACTACTTCAGTTTAGGTAACGTTCTGTATTAAAGCTCTAAAAGTTTGTGTATACTGATGGACAGCCAAATTCCACATGTCAATAAATTTATTACATTGTATAAGAAAAGCCAAACATTATTATTATTATTATTATTAGTTTAAAAATAAGTTGAACAAAATAAAGCATATCACATTTAAAATTTAGAAGCTTAAATGCAGTTAAAATAGCATAGCTGTTTATAAAAGCACAGAATTTATTTGCAGAGTTACAACAGAGATGCTGTTAATTTTACTTCAAGCTGAAATTCTGCTATTTTTTTTATACCTGTGGGATACCATAGTGAGCATCAATTTCAGAGCGATAATTCTAAAAGAAATCAAATTTTCAAATGAAATAGTGCACTTAACTTGCAATCAGGCGAAAAAAAAAACTATAAGCATTTTTCTCATTTTTTTCTTTTTAATGTTTGATATTTCTTTAAAATTACACAAAACATTAAGCACACTGATTGCATTAGTTTGTAATTTAAATAATTTTTAACTGGTTTAAAAAATTCATAAGTATAAACAAATGACTAAGAAAGATACTTGATTTTAACTTTAAAAATATTGACTTAAAAAAATGAATTAAGCAAGAACAACACTGTTATTTAAAGATCTGAAATGAATTTTAAAACTATACAGTTACTCTAAACAAAAAACGATTTCCATTTTAATATTCTTGTTTCCCATTCTACAGTATTAAATATCTGGACATGGAAATAAAGAAATATCTGATGACATGTTTATCTATTTTAGCTGATTATTGAAACATGTATAGATATTCTGCCAAAATTCTAAAGAGATCAAATAATTTTTATCTACTTTTTTCTTTCTAAATCACATTCTGAATGAGAGATAAAAAGGCAGTAAAAGCAAAAGTAGGAAAATTATAGGTAAAGCAAAATAAAGCATTTTAAATAAAAAATCTCCCAAGAAAAAATGAACAGCAGATAAAATTCTAACAAACCTGATGTCTTTCAAGTAATGCTTCTGCACCAGTCACATCATTGGCTAATTCCTCTGAAGAGACAAGACTCATCATACTTTGTATCCATGACATCAAATCTCTGTTGAATTGGAAGGGGAATTGAAAACATTATAGCATTTTAATATAATGCTTAAAAATTATAATAGATAACTTAATACAAAAAGAATGAAAGTGAGTATTTAAAAGACAGATACATTCTTTTATGCTAAATATTAATTGTACAATATACAAAATTTTTACATAAAAAATCACTATTTTCAATGTATTTATAGACAGCAAAGTTTTATGAACACACATCATAGACATAAGATACTCCTTTTAAAATATATTCATAACTTGAGACATTCTCAAACATTCAAATAGTAAGGCATTAGATTAATCAAAATGTTACGAATTTCCAGATTACTATCAAATTTCAATTTATTCTGTTCCACAGTATGTATCAAATGATTCAAAGACAATATAAACTACATATAATGTAGTATTAGAAGGAGTTCAATAACATTTCAAAAGTAGGAAAAAAAAAAGCTATATTTTAAAATGAATACTATGCCATATTATTAGAGAAAAAGTAAGTTTCTTTTATTAGATTCAGAAAGAGCATGAAAATAATTGTAGCAAGAAAATGACTGATTTAATATAATTGCATCCAAACAAAATGAAATCCTTGAAATAGTTTAAAACATGCAAAGGATATAGTGGTAACTATTACTGAATTTGATTGCATTACTGAATTTGATTAACTCAAATTAAAATTATAAAACCGTTCAAAACAAAATAAGATTCAAGATAGGATAGTTATAGTTAATTTTTTAAAGGAAAGTTTAAAAACATATTATAAGACAAGATTAATATTTTTATAAATTTTAGTAGTTCTTTAAAAAAAACAATATTACTCACAAATGATGAAAAATTAAAAATAAAATCAAAGAAAATTTAAAAAATAACCTGTAATCAGCTAAGAATCGCTGCAAGTCATAAGAATCCAACAGCTTTTCTTTGCGAGCATTAGCTTTAGCAGTAAGCTGAGTCCATTCTTCGTTGATTTCCTTTTGTTTTGTATAAATAGTCTCAGCTGCTTCAGGATGAGTTTGCATCAAACGACTTGCTGTATCATCTAAGCTGCGAATCTATGGTGAAAAAATATTTCTACTTAGAAATAACATCATTCAAAATCAGAAGATTAAAGAAGAAAAATTAAATTTTCAATCAAGACTGAAATTTCTGAAATTTTTCTTCATTTATATGTTCTGAATACATATTGACATATTATCTTTTCAAAACATGTCTAACATAAGCCCAAATTATGCGATTCATCATATCATTTCAATATTAAATGCAACTAAGTACATTCTTATCTATTACAATTCAAAATAAAAATTCATCTTAATTTAAATACATAATGCAACAAACATTTCCCTTAATTAAACACATAAAGAATTTATAATGCTAGAAATAGCTGCTTTATCTTTGAAAAATAATTCTCCATTTATTTCCAAAATTTATTTCTGGAATCATTTCCTTTATTACTTTAATTTAAAAGTACTAATGAAAAATGAAACTCACTACAAATATTTTAAACAATTTTGAAATTTTAAATCTTATTAACGTAACTGAATTACTATGACGAAATGATAGGTGAACCAACTGATTGAGAAAAAATCAGTAATAATTAAATATAGCAAACAAAAAGGTTTAAAATATTACATAATAATCTGCATTTGAAATATTGGATATAAAAATGAACTTACTCTATCCCCAAGGGCAGCCAAATCTCGCTCCAATCCTTCATGTTTCCTCTGCAGAGTCTGTACACTACGAAGATCATCACCAATAATATCAGAATTCAAGTTATCATCCTTTTCTCGAATCCAATCTTTTGTCTCATCAACATCACGCTGGAATCTCTGAACTTCATGAGCAGAGCCAAGCTGGTTAGCACGCTCTGCAGAAATTTGTTGAACTTCTTGCCATTTCTGATTGACATCCTGGAGAGATATAAGAAAATATAACTATGAATAAAAGTAAAGGTCCTATTTTTTTTCTGACTATAATTACTATTACATTATTAATTTTATACTAATAGTTCAAACAAAATTACTTCAATTTGTGCTTGGATTTTCAATGCAGCTTCAGTATGACCTGAGCTCATCAGTTTGCTGGCAGTTTCATTCATTTGTTGCAATCTTGCTTCATTTGTTTGTAGTTCAGCTTTGAAATCATCGAAATTCTTCTGCATTACTTCAACTTGTTCCAAATCTTCTCCAACATCTTGAACTTGGGCTATTTGTTCCTAAAATACATATATAATAAATTAGGAAACTTATCTACATCATTGGAAATAAAAATAATAAAATATTGGTATTAGGAAAATATTTAGTAGTTAAACATATCAACTTTATGATGTAGAGTTCAAATATTTGCAGTCTCCCTAATGTATAAAAATTACATAACATTAATTTTTTCCCCTCAAACTAAAACCTATTTCTAGAGAATTCTGACTATATATTTATTAACAGAAAAACAGTGTAGTAAGAATGCCTGAATTTTACATACATTTATAATGATGCAAAAAGTTATGAAAAAACATTTCTTGCAAGATCAGAAATTTGTGTTATTTCAATTTCAGATGTTCTTTAAAAACAGTTTTGAAAATTATATTTCCTTTGGTGTGAGAGATAGAAGATATCAAGTGTCAAAAGAAAAGAATTATCCCCATTCCATTGCAAGGGTCTCCCCTCTCCTAGTCCAAAACAGTATTTTGTGAAGAGAACTACCCACCTAAAAAAGTTTTAGTATTAACGAGTTCTATGAACCATTTCAGACAAACTTTACTTTATTATTCAATGATACTTTTGAGCTAAATAAAATAAGAAATTTCAATTCTTTAACAGTTAAATAAATTGAAGTTTTTTACAAATAAAATATTTGTGAAATCTTGAAATTTTTTTAACAGAGTGAAACAATTGTAATTAAGTTAAATTAATTCAATTCAGAGTATTTTTAGGTTTTAATTAGACATGACAGAAGCTTAGAATAGAAAAAGCTGAACTTTATGAAATAATGAACTAGTCAAACATAAATACCAAAAAAAGTAAAATAAGTATTAATTAAACAATAAAAAGACTATATAAAATTACAAATTTTTTTTAAAATATTGCTACATTTTTCCATTAAGAGAAAAATTGGTTAATCTCTAGAAAGATACAATTCAATTCTAAAAATGTTGATACCCTTCTTTCTGTGAAAATGTGTTGTCTGTTTATCACACTTTAAAAACTATTTAGAAAATTTTATTATGATAAATTCATTATTTTTCAAATTGTCTCTACTTACTTTGTCTTTAAGCCATTGAGCAAGTTCAGCAGCTTCACGAACCAATTGGTATGCTTTGCAAGATTCCTCAAGTTTATTTCTTCTCTCCTGACCTAAGCCCATTAGATTTTCATACTGAGTCTCAATTTGTGCCTGTCGAGCAGAAATGTTGTTGGTGTCAGCAAGATTTTGCTGGCTAGATGAAAGTCCAGCTTCAATCTTCTTGACATATGCAGCAGGAACAAAACCTTGCCTATCATTTACTTCCACTTTCCACCAATCCTTAAAAAATAAATAAATAAATTCAGATACAAGGCACAAAACATCATGAAAACGCATTTAAATTCTACAAGAAAATTCTATTATTCATTTAAAATAAAGCAAAACTTTCATGAATTTAAAAATATCAGAATATGACTAAAACTGTAATAATTATAATACAAACATATAAGTTTTAATTTTTTAAAAATAAATTGTAGGAATGCTATGAAGTGTTGATAGTTTATTTTGCATTTCCATCTTCATTTAGCAAAGATTTTTCAAGGTGGAAACTACTTTCTCACATCACTTTAAATAATTAAACTTTTAAATTTACTATTCAAACACCATTTGCTATCAAATACAGTACTTATAAAAATGACTAAAACAATAATGAGAGAATTTCTATTAAGTAAAAAGGATAACATATTTTCATCAATTAAGCAATCTGATTTCTGTTATTCAAAGTAACTTTTTAGATTTAAACTAATATTATAAAACTCAAGCAAGTAGATATATTATGTGTTAAAATATAGAAAAATAATAACCAGTGAGAAGTGAAGATATTAAAAATATATCTAAATATTCATTTTAACAATTAAAAAACAAGAAATCAACTAAAATTGTGCTTAACAGAATTTAACAAGTTTAAAAAGTAAACAGAATCTACATTAGGATCAGACCAAAAAAACTTTAAAAATCAATACCTTATTATTGCTATTCAAAAGTGTTAAGAAATCTCCTTTTTTCATTGAGACCTCTCTAGGGCTTTTTTCAATGTAGTCATATAATGCCATAACTAATTCTTTACCAGCATGGTCAACAACAGGTCGTTCTTGTTGCTATAATAAATAATTGTTACACTAAGTTATACTACAGTAAAATCAGCTACCATAAACAAAAAAATAACTACAACAAAAATTAGCAAGCTATTATTATATAGATAGATCGATCCAAATAGATTTTCAAATCACTTACACGACAAGATTGTGCTTGTTCCTTGAGACCAAAGATAGTATTTCCAAATGCTTCTAAATCAGCCATCAATGCTTCATGTTTCTTCAGAAGAGACTAAAATGCCAAAAATAAAAATTATAAAAACTGAACACAGATAAACAAGAGATATAGCTAGTTAGAAAGAAAAAAGATTTTCAACAATTAATTACCTCTGTAGAATCTTCATCTTTGCCATAATCTTGGCTTCCAACAATTGGTTCTTTTTCTTTCATCCATGATTCTGCTTCATTTGCATCAGCAAAATATTGATGAGCTTGGAGTGAATCTTCCAAATCTTGTTTTCGCTGTAAGGCTTTGTCCTATATGAGGAGAAAAAAATAACTGAAAAAGTATGTTTAAAATTAAAATAATCCACTTCTTAAAAAATCTATTATCAAATTAAAATGGCACACTCGCTTTTCATCTTTTCTAAATTTATATTTTGGAGAAGAATAAATTCAAATATTTTTTAATGATAAATATCTATGATGTTAGAAAATCATATAATACAAGGTGTTTTTTTTTTAATGAGCATAACTTAGTCTTAGAATATTATGCTATTTATACAAATGAAAGTGTATAAGACAAATATAAGAATGTTATTATAATTATTACATTAGGATTTACACAATTTTTTTAAATGTACATTAAATAAAAATTAAAAATTGTCAATGAATGTTTCAATTTATATAATAATAATGTGACATTAAATAAAAATTAAAAATTGTCAATGAATGTTTCAATTTATATAATAATAATGTGACTGAAAAATAATTTTAATTTGTTAGAACCTTCATATTTTTTAGGACGGTTTGTCGGTTTTTCAAACCCAGTTTTCTAGAATGCCTGGATATTACTCTTCAAAAAAATGAATATTTAAAACTTTATCTATTAGAAGTGCTGCTGTGCTTTAAAGAGTAAAGTAGATGAAAGCTTAGAGCGATGAAATATCAATTTATGAACAAGTGAAGGTATATTTAAATTTCTGTTTGATGAATAATATTTAAACATTGAAATAAATTTGAAATTATTAATGCTTTAGAAGAACAAATTCCACAAAGATAAGTAGTATTAGCAACTTAAGTTATCTGGAAAGACACTGAATAGAATATTTCCACATTCCTATGGGGAAAACAATTCTAATGATGAGGGAATCGATGAAATGACTCATCAGAGTAACACCTTTTTTTAAAAAGCTGAGGAAAAATCCATAAGTTTTTTGAAGATCCTGAAAAAATTTATAAATCCTAAGACACTGCAAGTTGAATTTTCATTGTTTGAGGCAACAAATAAAAGAGCAAAATCTTAGATTTGTTAATTAATACTCTGAAAATCATGTAAGCAAGTTCAGCAACCAGGGAACGAGTATTTTCAATTTCAGGCAGTATTGTATCCAAACTACATTCAGTGGAGATTTTACGTTTTTTTAAATTCTAAAGAGATATCAAAATTAGTGAAAATAATATAAATATTATTTAAAACTTTTGTTTGAGTTTTCATTATTTGGTATAACTAATATGTATATGGAATCCTTATTTTTAATACATATTTTGACTTTCGACATTGATTTTTGTAATTTTATATAAATTTTTTCCCCTAATGCATTTTTTAACAAAAATTTGAAAACCATTTTTTTAAAATTGGTTTTTATATTAAACCTAATATTTTTACATTACTCATTGATTTTCATACATATTCCTTCAGAAAATTTCCACTTATAAATCAAGACTAAGTCAGGGCTCAATTTTAAATCAATTAGATTCTTCAAACTCTTAAGAATTAAAAATAAATTTTACTTTAATATAATAGATTATATCAAACATTTATAAAAGTGGAACTTGAAAGCTGAAAACTTGTATTCACACATATCACACCCAATAACCTATTCAAAGAACATTTTCTTACTTTTAGGGCTTGCCATTTTTCATTGAGATTACTAAGACGCTTCTGTATTTCATTAGAAGCAAAATGGCCTGAAAAATATTTAATAGCAATTCAATACAAGACAATCATCAGAGAAAATATAATATAAATAATTCTTGCTGAAATCGTAATTTCTGAAATCATAAATACCTTCTTGAACCATCTCTTCTCCAGACTGGCACACTGATCGAACACGATTTTCATGGTTATTAATTTCAGCAAGCATTGCTTGATGTTTCTTGATTAGATTTTGAACACCAATTAAATCACGTCCTAAAAAAATTAAGACAAAAAATGTGCACAATTCTAAGAACAAACCACAAGTAAAAATTTGCATACATTAAATTAAAATATTCTTTAAAATATTAAATTAACTTAACACTTACATATTTACAAATTAAATAATTTTAATACTTATTAGTACTTTTATAGATTATTGTTCATAAAAAAGATATTTTTAAAACATGCTATATTTTTATAACTTATTATTTTTAATTTATATTTAATTATATAATTTAAATATATTTCTTCTAAAATTATAAATATTAATTATTTCTTTCATTTAAATTAGTGAAACTTCATCTTAATTTGAATCATCCTATTCAAATTCTTTATTTCATAACTTGTGCAATATTCCTAAAAATAGATTCCTGTATATGCAGAATACTTTAAGAGCTATTAATAATTATTAAGTTCATTCAAATTTACAACTCCAGATTATTCATATACTAATGGATTTGATATTTTAAAATAAAATATTACCTCTATTAGTAGAGGCTGCAATCGGTTCTTTTTCTCTTATCCATGCTTCTTCATCTTCAATGTCTCTGTATAATTGCTGTACACGGAGAGAGTCTTGTAATTTCTGTCTCCTTGTTGCTATAGGTTTTTGCAGAGCATTATATCTACCGACTAGAGCAACTTGCTTGTTTTGAATTGATTCTGCATCAAAATGCCCTCTTTCAACAAAATTTGTAGCTTGCACCACAACTCCATCAATACGATCTTGATGAGAAGCTATATCAGCTTCTAACAATGCATGTTTCTTAATCAAATTTTGCACACTTGTCAAGTCCTTAAAAAGATAAAAAGTAAATTATGCATTTGTATGAATCATGAGAAATTATTCTGAAACATTACTGATGAATAATATGCTTTACCTTTCCATAATCTTCTGACAGAAGTTGTCCTTCAACTTCAGATAGCCATATTTCAATATCTTCAATACCTCTATTGAACTGCTGTTGTGCGGCTGCTTCATTTAATTTAGCCCCTTTCCTCTCAGTTGCTTCCACTAATGATTTCCACATATCTAATATCTCCATCATCCTTTCACTAAAATGGCATTACATATTTTTCAAATAAATAATGTAAGTGAAGATCACATTGAAATATTATTGAAAAAAATATAATGAAATGTGAAATTCCTAAAATATAATAAGATTTTAACGTGTTTTTTTTTCTTCTTGAATATTATTAACCTATTTTCCTAAGATACATATCAAAAAGAAATATTTGAAAGAGGAAAAACAGTTTGAAAATCCTATATAACTTTTAAACAACATAGAAAAAATATTAAAGATAAAAAATGAAAAAAAAAATGTTCAAATGTTTTAAAAGAAATATAGTATACTATCAATGAAAATAATTAACAGCAATTACAAGGCAACAATATGTAATTAAATTTAAAGGAAAAAAAAGTAATGTAGAAAAAAATTAACAAAAATATTTAGATGCATCACTTATAAACATTCAATTCACTAGTAAAAGCAATTTACACTACAGTAAATCTTCTCAAATAAATTGACAACACATTTAAATTATTTGAAAAAATAAACAATTTTCCTTATTTTTTTTTCAAACAATTTTTTAAAAATTTGCATTACTTAAAAACAATTACATTAGTTAGATACAAAAACTAGACATTGTATACAATTTTACTGAACCAGACATTGAACAGAAACTATATACAATCAGAAAAAAAAAATCTAAAAATAATAAATCGGAAGTTATTGCTGTAATAGCTTAGCTATTTCTAGGTAAACAATAAAATGTAAAAAAGAAAAAAAAAATTAATTAAAAAATTATAAGATGTGCAATGAACATAATTACAATTATACTTTTAAACTTCAAAAGTTATGAAACAACGATTGCATTATTCTTTAAAATTCAAATAAAGAAAGATGTGAAATGTTATAGCAAAGCATTTAAAATTGGATAGACAGATCAAAGAATTTGCTAAAATATTATTGAGAAACAATAAAATAAAACTTTTTTTTAGAATGTGGGCTTTAAGAAATAAATTAGAAGACATTTAACACGATAAAAGTTTATAAAAATACTTATAATGCAAAAATAAATATTATTTTATAGACCATGCAAAAACATTTATGACATAAATAATAATTACTCTTGCTTACCTTATTCGTGAAGAAGCATAATGATTAGCTTCCATTAGTTCTTGTCCAGTGCTAGCAATTTCATCAATTCGACTCTTATTGGCATTTAGTTCTTGTTCAAAATTTTGGTGCTTCTGAACTTTACCATTTACATTAGTAGGATCCTAAAAAATAACAAGGAAATTAGATTTAAAATGGTAAAAATTAAAAGATGAAAAAAAAAACCATCTTTAAATTTAGATTTTTTAACAAAAATTCTAAGAATAATTACTATAAAACAATATTAGCTTGAAAACTTGATAATACTCACATATTACAACATAACATTAAAATAAAAACAGTATACAATGTAGAGAATATTTATATTTGGAATTAAAAAAAAAATAGTTATAAAAGTTTTAAAAAATAACAAAAATGCTTGGAATAACTCTGATAGAGAATATTAAGATAAAACAGTTATTACTCAACATTATCAGTTCTACTTATTTAAAACAATATTATCATACCAAATAGCTTTCATCAGTTGCTGTTTTCAGTTTTTCACTAATCCATCCTTTTGTTTCATCACAATCCCTTTCAAATTGCTGCAATCTATATGAATCTTCCAACATTGCTCGTCGAATATCAGATTTCTCCATAAGAGCAGAGCGTCTCTCCAACAGCTAAGTGAATAAAACAATTTAATTCAATAAAATAAATGCATTAAATATTCAAGAATTAAAAAAAAATTCTATTAAATTCACAGTGACAAGAATTAACAAATGTTTAAATACTTACAGCAGCTCTTCTTTGAGCCACGTCATCTGCTGCATAATGTTGCCCTTCAATTAATTTAGTAGCAAATTCATCTAAAGCCTAAGCAAATATTACAATAAAATGTTATCAAAATAAAATTGATGAATAAATATCGGAAACAGAAAAAAGATTAACTAAAACCTAAGTTACCTTTATTTTTTCTTCCTGTGCAGCAAGTGATTTTTCAAAATCTTCATGTTTCTTAATAAGAGCTTCAACTGAATCAAGGGAATCTCCCAGATCTTCATTAACCAAAAATGCCTGTCAAATGAATTATTTCAATGTTAATTATAGAAATGCTTCAAGAAAATTCTAAAATATATATCCTTGCAGAAAATTCTAGAAATAAAGAGAAACGTACTTCTTGTTTAGCCATCCAAGTATCAGCTTGCTCTGTATCTCTATAAAATAACTGCAAATCCATGCACTGTTCATAAAGAATACGACGTTCTTCCCATAATGACAGTAGGGATTGTTTCTCACTGGCTAGTGTTACAAGCTAAAAAATACAATAATTGAAATTTAGTTGTAGGATAACAATTAAAATTCAAAAAAAAAAATCTTAACATTCCCTTTTATTTAAAATAATACATAATGTATTAACATAATAGGGGGAAAAAACCAATTGATATACTAAAACTTTTAGATTTCCAAAAGCAATAACATATTCCATTGTTCCTTTGTTGCCATGTCTTAAATCTTTTAATATTGTATTACATTTATTTTTTTAATTCCTTTAAAAAAATTATGCAATGTTTTTGTAATTTTTTAAAGATTTTTATGTTTACAGAATTTTAACCTTGATTTATAATATAATTTAAAAAATTTATTGAAATGAATGCTTTAAAATCAAGTTGAACATAAATGAATCATTACTTTATAACTAAACTTAAAAAAATTAAGGAATTTTTAAATAAGGTAAATAAATCTGGTCTAAAAATTTTGTTTCAAACTTTTAGAAGAATAATTATGGACAGAATTCAGAAACTCAAAAGATAAGAAATAAAATGGTAATTCAAAATAAAAAAAAATTATCTGATCACTGAATCTAATTAAACATATAATTTCGATAAGTCAACAGCCATAAAATTCTGGAACTAATTTTAAATAATTTGCACTCTGAATAACATATTAAATAAAATGTAAAGTTTAATAAAACTGTTTTCTATCTTACATTATTATAACAATCTAACTTTTTTCTATAATCCTTAAAAGAGAGGGAGAATAAAATATAGAAATTAAAATACCAACCTTTTCTTTTACTTCATCAACAGCATAATGATCTTGATCCAAAAGCATTTTCCCAGCTTCAGCAGTAGCTCGGAAACTATCTTCTCTTGCATCAATTTCACCCTGAATAAGATTTTATAAATAATTATAATAAAATAGGTATAAAAGATGAATTCCATTACTAGAGTACCAACATTCAAACAATTAAATATAAACATAACAGAATATAACATTATTTAATATAGAACATTGTTTAACAGAATAACCATTTTTGGATTGGGAGAAGAAATACTTTGTAATATTTTTAATTATCATACAATCATAAAACATGTGGTTCCATACAAATTTTATTGCCCTATCCTATCACATAACAATTTTAATAAGAATTCTGATATTTTATTAAAATCATAGGATGAGGTACACTTTTCTAATACACTTAATTGAATATTAAATAAAATTTAGATGAATGTCTGCCAAAGATTACATGTTCTCATATAAGGTATAGTTAAATATATGCTTTCTTTAAACACTTGAAAAATAAATTTTTTAACCAGATGATTAAAATAATCTTTAAATATAACCAGGCAAAACTGTTTTTTAAAAAATCAAGCATTTGTGTGTATTTTGTCAACGCTATCCTTTATAATAAATGATATTAAGTCAAAGATAACGTTTGTAGCCAATTCATCGGCAAATATAAATTACACACAAAGAATAAATATGATTTATCAAATATTAGGGTGTTTTTTTTTTCTTTCTTATCCTTTCCCAGGCAAAATGATATAAGCATTTTAATGGATTTTATGCAATTTGTAGGTCAGTTACTATGAAGCAACTACATCTTAAAAATTTTTTTTTTTCAATCCATATTAAATTTTTGATATACATTAGTCAATCATATGAAACTGTTTCATCAATATATATATTATTTAATGGCTGAAATATGAATTGTTATATGCATACCTTATGTTCTTGATGCCTCTCCAAGAGTGCTTCAGCACCAGCAACATCCTTTGCCAATTCATCAGCAGAAATAATGGCTTTCATATCATGAATCCAGGATACTAAATCTCTGAAATCAGCCAAAAATCTATGCAGAAGATAGGATTCATCAAGGCGTCTGCGTCTTTCTTGAGCCTGGAAAGCAACATATAATAATTAAGCATGCATAAAAAAATAATTTCAATATTTATTGTTGAAAAGAGTAAATACATACCTTTGATTTTAGACTTTCCCAGTTTGATGAAATTTCAGCATTTTTAGACTGAATTTGATTAGAATGATCTTGATGTATATTACATAATCTGTCAGCTTCTTGAGCCAAAGTCATAACCTGAAAATTATCAAAATTGATAATTAAAACTTAAAAATAGTTATAGAAATATTATACATAACAAAAGTTAACAAAATAGACAATCGCTACCTTATCTTCTAAAGCTGCAAGGTCACGTTCTATTCCTTCATGTTTCCTTTGCAATGTCTGTACACTGACAAGATCACGGCCATAATCATCAGACGATAAAACCAAATCTTTTTCAGTGATCCATGCAATTGTTTCATCAGCATCTCTGTCATAAGGAACAATGCATTTGAAATCAGAATAAAAATTTAGAACAAGTCACACAATTACAATTCTATTTAAATAATTACAGATTTGTTTAAAAAATGCACAAAATTGCCCGTATAGTTATAATGTTAAACTTATGGGGAAAAAAGTCACAAAAATAAGGTATTAAACTTTGTTAAAACATTAAAAATACATGATAAATATGTGCTATCTTTTAAAGTTAAATAATGATATATGCACTCAAATTGAAATTTACCTGTTAAACCTCTGTATTTCATGTGCACCAAACAATTTTTCTTGTTTTAAAAGAGTCAATGCCTTTAATCTTTGCCAAGCATCATTTAATTCCTAAAATATAAATATATTGATTGCTTAATTTTAACAATTAGTATATGGAAAGTAACGCACATTAAATACACTGCAAATAATGTACATCACAATTGACTAGATAATGCGATTAATAAAATTGCAATGTGATTAAGGAATTAGAGGTATTTAAAATTCTTCAACTTAATTAAAAACATAAAGTTATCCTAAACAATTTCTCCAGTAAGAGCTATTCAAGTCATTCTATCTACATTTAAATACCATTTTAGGAAATTCATGTCCATGATTTTAAGACAAATAAAAGTATAGAGTACAACACTTCTGTGCACATCAACAATGTACTTAAAGAAATACGTGAGAGATAAGAAACAACAAAATTATAAAAATTTATAGTCAAATATAATTTTTGAAAGAAATTTATTTAAAATAAAAAGAAAGAAAATGGCAAACAAAACACCTGCAACAGAATCCTCTTTTAGATAAATTATATTTCAGCTTTCCAATCATGAATATTAATAATCAATTTCATTTTTAAAACTCACTTCTTTTCTGGTATTTATGGTTTCCTTTTCAGGATGACCTTCATTTATGAGTTTATCAGCTTGTTCATTAACCTCTTGAACTCTGAATTCTTGACTGGCCATGTCCTGCAAATAATTAAAATGAAATAAATAAAATGAAGATCGTTTTTACAATAAGAATATAATAAAATGCAAGTTCAGAATTAACATGACAAACCTTCTGAAATTCATCAAACTTTCTTTGAAGCACTTCAACATGCTCCAAATCTTGACCAAATTCATCAGTTGTGACAAATGCTTCCTGAAGAATAAATTTTAAAAGCAAAATATTATTCGAGTATTAATAACAAAATGTCTTAAAAAAGAATTCAATACTCATTTTCAAATATTGCACTTAATAAATGGTAAGATATTAAAACACTCAAGAAAAAATTTATTATTGCTTTCTTATAACTACAAAAGCCAAACATAAATGTGTTCATCAAAATTTTCTTTAGATTTAAAAAAGGATCTTGAATCTTCAAATGCTATATAGGACTAATATAAAGAATTAACTAGTAATATATTACTTTAATGATACAAATTAGTTTTTGAAGAAATAACCCAATACTTACTTTATCATTGATCCAAAACATCACTTCGTCACACTGACGAAGGAACTGAACCAAAACCAGAGCCTGTTGTAATTTAAGTCCTTTATCTGCAAGCTTAGATAGCAGCAATTCCCAAAGGCGATGCAGCTCTTCCAATCGATGCTAAAATTTAAAAATTGCATAAACTTCAAATGAATGAAATACAACTACATATAATTTATATGAACAGAAATAGGATCATTAAATACATATTAGTGCCTCAAATGCAAATATAAGGTTCAGCAACTCGAAAATTATTAGGCTGAAGCTTTTTGCTCAAATAAATTATATATTTAGACTTTATATTATAGAATAGAAGACAAATAAAATGTTTCTTGTACAAAAATTTTGATAAAACAAAATGATTTTTTTTTCAAATAACTAAAAGATCAAGATTTCAATTGATCAGAAAATGAGTTATCAATTATCAAACTACCAACAATTTATTCTTAGATTCCACGTTATCAACCAAACTGTCACACAATGGGTGACTTAATTGGACAGGAAACTAAATTTATCATTAAAGCATATAAAAGATAGTTTAATTTAAAAGAAAGAACTATTTCTTAATACAACAGTTATATAAGCAAAAGCAAAAATTCTGTCACAGCCATTATATAACAGCATAAGGAAAGTCTAATAAAAAGGCATTAACTTGTTCTTATTCTTAATGATTTACTTTTACATCAAAATTTTGAGAAAAATAATCAAACTTTAAACAAAATGATGTAAAATTAGAAAAACAGTTTGAAAAATTTAAAGATTAATAATCCAATAATATCATAATTCTCATTGTGATAGAGATTTAAATCTATTTTAAAAAGAGTCTCAAATAATGGAAATTTCTAAAATTATCTAAACAAACAAAATTAATACTATTTTCATAATATTAGTTCAAGAAATTATTTGACTTGATGACAGATAAAATATTACATAAATGCAGCAATTATACTTAAAATAATTTTTTTATCATTTTCAGAATATGTAATGAATAAATGATTAAAATTTTTACATAAAATGGTTATACAAATCATTATATCAAGCAATTTATAATATACCAATTAAAAAAAAATACAGAAACAGAAAAAAGACTCACTTTAATGACATCTGAAGCAAAATGATTCTGATTTATTAATTCAGAACCTGTGTTATCTAGTGCTACTATAGCATTGCTGTGGGCTGCAACTTCAGATTCAAAAGCTTGATGCTTTTGAATTTTTGCCTGCAAAAGTAAAATAAAACAAATTAATGTAAGAAAAAAGATATAAAAATCCAAATAAAATTAGAAATATTGGCATGAACAAAATATGGCATACACCAATAGTGAAGCATTTTAAATTTCCACAGGCATGTTGCATGCATTATCATCAAAGATCTTAGTAACTTTTTTTTAATAAATAAAGTGATATGCCAATATTTTAGACTGCAACATGGTTTGTTAGGAATATCTGATCCAATATTAAAACATGGATATGGCTATTTAATACTGCAGTTCACTATTAATTCTAAATAAATTATTTTTTCTAATCATAAAGTAAGTTTATAAGTATATTATAATTTTAATTTCATAAAAATACTAAATCCATTACTTAAAAATTTCAAAAATGTGTATTAAGGTTAAAATGTTTAACATTAAATATTTGTATTTTAACTTTTATTGCACATATTAAAATGAATGTTTAAATCAATT
>JAPMOQ010028548.1:1284652-1404835 GCA_026543055.1 Argiope trifasciata | reverse complement strand
CTAAAAACGATACATTTAAAAGTATAAGCATATACGGAAAATATATAGCATAAATACAATTTAATAACGAAAACACACAACAAACGTAAAAATCATTTATTTACATTGTATACCCAAAATAAAACCAAACAGCAAATTAAGTTCGTATTTCTTTAAAATCCAATCAAGTCTATTTTATTTATCTATCGAGAGTGAGGTAGCTAAATGAAAATAACGATAGTTGGCTTAACACAGATGCCTGACTTTGCGACACCAATTGGAGTAACGTGATATAGATTAGAAATTTTTTATTTCCTTTATTCTGCTTCATTTTAATTTAAAAGTACTTCAGAATGAATCCGAACGAACGATTAATTAACAGCGTTTGATTTTAAATACATCAAACACTAAGAAAATAAACAGAATCATTTGAAATAATCTGTCGAAACCATGCTTAACCTAACCTTATTACTATTGGGGGGAAACAACTGGAGCCTTAAAGCCTTATCACACAGTAAAATATCGTCTGAACTTTTCGACAGCAATTTTCCGTTAGCAAAATACAATTTAGGAGCAAAAAGCAATTTAATATCAAAAAACTTGATACCGCAATTTATAAACCGAGCCTCAAAAGACTAAATGAATTACCCAAAATGAATATTCGCAAGCCAAAACCAAATGTTTTAGAGCTTTAAGAGCCTTTTAAACACACTTTGCAATATCAGAATGATTATAAGAGACCAATTCAGACAAAAAGGTAAACAACATGAGAAGGCCTTATATTTTAGAGAAATGTTTACTAATACTCTTACATTATAATTATGAGAACTTAATTAGATAGTTTTCTATACTTATAATAAAGCTCAATGTGTGTGTGTGTGTGTGTGTTGGCGCTCTACAGGCCAGACCGTTGGACCTACAGCTACCAAATTTGGGACATGTATACCTTGGAGGCCGGGAATGTGCACCTCGGAGCCCTTTTTTCGAATTTTTAATTAGAATTTGAATTAATTAAAATTTAAGCGAAATTTCGACGTTTTTTCGCTATAACTTCCGAAAATATTATCGCACAAACATGATTTTTACATCAATTTAAAGATTGAAAAATTAGCTTTCTAACGGTATCAGTGTTTTAATGTATACCTTAAACCTCTATTTTTAACGGATTTTTAAAGAAATATTTTAATTATGTTTTTTTGATCACGTGACCGGATAAAAGAAAAGAAAACAGTGACGGAAGTTCAAATAATAATAAAAAAAACTATCATCGTAAATCAAGTCTAAAGAAATGATACTTTCAGCACGTGACTGGATAAAATAAAATAAACATAAAATGTGATATTTTCTTAAAAAGTAAATGCAAAGCAAAGGATTCTATAATCGTTTGCAATTCTAAATAGTTAATTCAACAAATCTTCTTTATTTACGGTAAACCTGATTGAATTTAGACAGGATATACATTTAAATACCGAAGCAGTGGCATATTTCTATAATCGTTTGCAATATCTGTAGCATTAATTCAATATTTTTTTCCATTAAAAAATGTGATAGTTTCTAAAAAAAAATGCTAAGCCAAGGTTTTTATAATCGTTTGCAACATCTAAATCATTTATTCAATATTTTTTTTTTTCTTTTTCGCTTTCTCTGAAAAAACATATTTAATATTTTGGCAACATCACGGAAAAAAACATTATTTTCAGGCCAATCAATGCCCGGAATTACTTCAAGGCTAATGAATATGTGACTTAATTGAAAATTTTAGAACGCATTACTCATGGCGAACCAGCTGGTCGCCAAAGGCGGCTAGTATTTAATAAAATCTAAAAACTTCCATGAAATATTTTTTTTAACTTTTATTTAATTTGAACTTATGGAATAAGATAATTCGTTTTAACAAATCTTTGCAAATTCTAGATTATCAGTGAAATGTGTAGCATTTCATTCATAGAAAATATTGATTCAACTTGCTATCCATGCAAATTTGAGATAAGTGTAAAGATTTCGGGTATTACCCTTTTTTCCTTTAAAATATTAATTTTTTTAGTTAGAATCGAATTTTAATTATAGAATTCGTATTTTATTTTTATAGGAAACTTATCTAACTTATATACAAAGCTCATATTTAGTACGGAAACAAAGAATTTTATTATTTAGTGGTTACTAAAATAAGAATATCTCTTTCCCTTTGTAACATCCCGTAGAACAATTAAAAGTGATATAAAACAATGAAAAATTTAAGATATAAAAGGAGGGAAAAGTGGGGGGGAACGAACTAAATAAGAAGAATAATCATTATGTGATACAGTTATAAGAAGTTCTTCCCCTCTTGGCAATTTGCGGAGTTTTGCAGTTGAGTAAGAGGAATAAATTAATCAATAAATTAAGGAACAAGATAATTTTTTTTCACTGTTCCATATTTGAGTATGAAAAAATGAAATAGACATGTTGATATTTCAGCATCTTTGTTTCTCTTTCATTCAGTATTATTTCTATCCATGCGCCTTTTCCGGTTCTAGTGTAGATATGGGTACCCCTTCGACTGGAACAAATATAACAGCCAATTTACAGGGATGAAATGGAAGGTCTTGATGGAGAATTCGTCGAAGAGTGATGTCAGAAATTCCAGAATTGTTTGCTAGCCGAAAGCCGGGGAGAACGCAGAACTGACTGCCTCACTCTTTCGATATTTTCCGAAGTTCTGGTGATCCGTTGATGTCCATTTCTGGGTTGGTTTAGTGAAACTCTCGAAATGAGTCAACCCACAACCGAATCGAATTACGGCCAGTAACGTGTCTGTGAGGAGAAATTTCAAAGCGAGTGAGGAAGGCACGTTGCGTGGTAACAAGTGAGCGACGTAAGAAAAGGGGCTCTCGACGGCGAAGGCCCGCTGTTCTCTAGACCAGAGCACAAGAGCAATTGACTAGAGGGAGAAACAAACTTGGGGACTTCCCCTTCCAGTAGCAACACTGTCATCCCTCTACCCAGCCAACTCGCAGCTAGGGAATTTTTTTAAATAAGTAAGGTTCTCTGGCGCACCCTGTATCTATATTTCTCTGATGTCTTATAAGGAATTCACAGCTTTATCCAAGGTCTCTTGCGAGAAAGCTTCAGGGAGACTCTCTCTCTCTTTTTTAAAACATTGCACCAATAATACAAGTTGCAAATGAATGCCTTATATTCTTGCTCGTATGGAAATCTAGAGAGGAGTCATTTAGCTACGATGCAGAATTACAAAATCCGTCTTAAACTACTTCTGGCGTGACTTCAAAGTGAAACCTAAGAAACCAATCTCGTCAAAAAATAATCAAGCTATAAATGCCTTACACACAGTGATAGGTGGTTAATTTCACGAAAAAAGAGATAGAATCAGTTATTTTGAAAAATGATACGTATTTGTAGATTTTGTAAGTTAAGGAATATTATATTAGAAGGAAGGAAAAAAAAACAAAAAACAGGTGTAGACGGAAAAACAGTTTAAAAAAAGCAAAAACATATTTGTTTTACTCTCTTTGCATTTGTAAAGACGGAATTCGGTAAATGACGTCTTGATGAGCGAAAAGTTTGAAATATATCGTACACTTAAGTATTCTCAATGACAAAATGTTATTTAAATGTTTCAGCACTTTATTATCAGTTAAACCATTCATTTAATTAAATTTTGAATTCTATACGATTGACGCATGATGGCAGAGAATCTGAGAAAAATTGATTTTCCTTCGCTAGATATTTACATTAGTGAAATATAAATTAAAAATTAAAAAGAAGAAATTATTAAAAGATTTTTTTTTATTTTAATACGTTATTGGAAGCATGTTTTTAAAAATTGAATTATTAAAGATTATTTTAAACTAGCCACAATGTCCAGAACTCCATCTGCGTTTATTTATTTTATTTGTTTGTAAGAAGCAATGAACATATATATAACATGCTTGATTTCCAAATACTTATATTTAATTTCTTAAGAATGTTTAATAAATAGATAATAATAAATTAATTACGATTATAGAACTTTTGGATAAACGGCAGTTTTAGTTTCGCCATAGGTCACAAAAGACAAACTTATCAGTTTGTAATATAATAAAATATAATATAATAATAATATATTTTATTTGTAATATAATAATAATATAATCGTAAAGTAAAGAAGAAGGATTATGTTAAGGATTATGAATTTATGTTAAGAAAAGAATAATTACGTGTGGAAAGCTATAGTCGAATAATAGAAAAAAATTAAATAACATAATATTTTAAAACCTTTAAATCGAGCCATAATCGTTTCGAAAATAACTTTTAATTTTCAAGATCTGAAATAGTTATGAAATCACGCGACAAAAAAATAAGAAAGAACGATTTTTTAGTATTTCAAAACATTAACATCCAAATTTAATTCTTTATGTTTGGAAGTAAATTCTAAAAACGGTTGAAAAAAATTAAAAAGAAAAATCATCAAATACTACAGATAATCCGAACAAATCGAAATTCTTATAATAAATTTCGAAATTTAGTTTCGATGCTTTGTTAAGATTTTTGATTCTGTAATAAGAATATAAAAGAATATCTGACTCTTCTTTCTGGCCAGATATGAATATTCGCTTAAATAGAGCTTCATAGAGAATATTTTATTTATTGCCATTTGTCACCAACATTTACAAAAGCCCCCTCCACTTACCCAAATGAACTGACACTATAAAAATTTAAAGTAAAGCAACTGAATCCGGAAAAAATATGCACATTAACTTTTCTTATTGTATCAGTTTGATTTTGTAAAATATCTAATAATATTTTATTCACAAATATAGACAATAAAAAATTACAAGCAAAAAAAAAAAAAAAAAAAATTAAAAATTTTCTGATACCAACACATTTTTTAAAAAAATTTATCAAAGAAATTATCATTCACAGCCTTTTTTTTCTATTTTTACATTCCTTTTGATCTCTATTTTTAAATATCGTTTGACTTTTATTTTTTGCCTATATATTTCTTAATAGATTATGTGTATTTTATTTTAAATCGAAAAGCAAGAAGCCTATAATTGATGTTTGAAATTTTATTACTTTCTGTCATAAAGGTGGTACATTACTGTTTTTATTTAAATATTTTATGAGGTAGTTTAAAATTAGATCAAAATTTTGTAACAAATTTAATTTTTATCAAAATAATGATCATAAGACCAACTCATCGCATTTACTTCCATTACTTCAATTGTTATTCTGAAATTCTATAAATACTAACTGCTTCTATAATTCTATAATACTAATTTTAACCTAATTTTGAAATAACTAGGAAAAAATATTTCGAAAACACAACTTTAAAATGATAAGAGAACTAAAAATGGTAATGGTTAAAAGTGGAAATTTATTTTTGTCGAAATTACACATACAGAAAGAAAGGGAGAGAGAAATGCAATCAATGCCAAACATTTGAAAGTTATGAATGTTAAAAATAAATAACTAGATTATAAAATTACTAAAATATCATTACATTTACCGAAATATAGGGGTTTGCATTGTAATCTCCAATGACATTTATGAAGTCGCATTTTGGTTATGTTCTCTCAGTTGATTTGATAAAAAAAACTGCATGCATGTAATATTTTGTACATTCAAAATATATCATTGAAAGAATTTCCATTGAAAAATGCTAGTTTTTCTTTAATAGAAAAAACGGCATTTTGATAAACTTCCAAAATATCCGATCATTTTTGAAGGATATAGTATTTAGATTGTAAACAAATAACGAGTATTTTAATTTTTTTGATATACTATTATATAATCAGATAATGTAAATTAGGATGACAGTAGTTTATTGGAAACTAAATATATAGCTGGGAATAATTTCGATAATCTTTATTTGTAAAGCAAATCTTAACTACAAAATGCATAAATAAATAAATATTTAAATGCTCCTTTTATAAAATTGAATTTACAAACACATTAAATTACTGTGAAACGATTAATGGTTTTTAGCTACAGTAACATTTTTAAAACATTAAAAATTATTGTATTATTTTTTTATTCAAAAGAATATAAGATATTTTGTTTTTCCAAATTAGACATCCCTGCATTATAAATCATGTAGCTTCAGAATAGTTAGACAGTGAATTTCTGTTTTCCGAAATAATTTAGAAAAGATATATGTTTTTTCTTTTTCATATGTAGATCATGCAATAAATTATGTTAAATGTAGTCAAAATTTTCATAGAATTATAATGTTCGGATAAGTATTGAATCTTCAACATTAATTTTATTTCAGTCAGTACAATTTCAAACAAATTAATTCTTAAAATTTTTTTTACTGGTTTCGAATTTAAGATTTTAAAGTTAGCATGTCTTTGGTAGAAGTATTACTCATTCGAGATATTTTTTATTAAACTTTAAAAATAATTCTTATATTTTTAGTTTTCTTTTGTATAAAAATTTCCCATGCATAAACAAATGTATATAAATTAAAAATTGCATTTTGGTTAAAATATTTTTCATATGAATTCTTTACGATTCTTATTTGTCTATTCTATTTTTATTCTTATTCTATAATTCTTATATTTTTAGTGTTTTTTTGTATAAAAATTTCCTCACACACAAACTAATTTGTATAAATTAATAGCCGCATTCGGGTTAATATTTTTTTACATGAATTCTTTGCAATTCTTATTCTTCTATTCTATTTCTATTCTTCTGTTTTTATTCCAGTCCTTATATTTTTAGTGTTTTTTCTATAAAAATTTCTCATGCATAAACTAACATATATTAATTAATAGTTGTATTCCGGCTAAAAATTTGTTACAGGTGAATTCTTTATGAAGGAAACATATTACAAAATGGAATTTATTTGTCTGTGCTTGATATATTATGGTAAAATATTTTAAATTTTGTTTTGTTCTTATACTGAGAAAATTACTATTTAGTCATTGTTGAATAAGATAAATCAATGGATAAATTATGAAGTTTTCTTTAGCCATATCTAAACCTGCATGCAACTTGGCGGATGTTAGCTGCATCATCTAGCTGTCCTTTCTATTAATATGAAACAATGAAATAAAACCGGAAAAGAGCCATGAATTCTGAAGTGGAACAACTTATAAACAGATATGACGTCACATCATGCATTTGACCTCGTGGCTTTAACATCCAGTTTCGTCTAGCTTCACCAAGGAAATAATTTCCGCATCGAATATTAAAAATGACGTAATTCTCCATTCCAGTCTAGACAGTCATGACATTAACTGAATAATTTTGTTGCCTTAATAACCTAGAGGAGAAGCGAGATATGTGAGGTAGAAAATCTTTAAGCTTTTATTTTTTGTATCTGCATTTCAGTATTGTTATAATGGATGAACAGTATGAGGATTCCATTGGGCTCCATTCTGAAATAGAATGAAAAACGTCATATTTACTACATTTTTATACATATTTTATCATATTGATTATATTAGGGTGATAATATTCTACATACAGTAAAAGGCAAAAGTGATAATTATTTAGTAACTTTTTTTAACATAATTTTTATGGGCAGGCATATTTAATAAGAATTGCTTAATGCAAATGTAAAATAAAAAGATGCGGTTTACTTTAAACGGATGGAAAAGAAACGGGTTTTGTGTGGTATAAAAACAAAAATAGTTCTGTTGGCGACCAACAGATGACTTCGTCGGGTTTTTGATGTAGGACGTGTTTTTTTCGACTGATTGAAGCAAAAATTCGGCGCAAAGCTGCAGTTATAATCACAAAATCCTGTACCAAATTTCATGTTTATTTAAGTCATTATATTTTTGAATTGTCGCTTTTACTGAGGCGGTTTTTACAATCCGTTGTTGAATAATATATATTTATGAATGTACAAACAGTCAACCAGTCCTTGGATTTGGTTTGAAATTTGACAGATCTCTACACTATAGATGCTAAATTTGCTCACCTATTTTTATTTGTCTAATTCTTTTCCTTTTTCAATTGTCGTGTTAAATTACAATCGAACAACAGACACAGACTTCCTCAGAAAAGATATTGATCAAATCTTACTGATATCTGCACATTTGGTGTAAAGACCGTATACCAAATTTCAACCGTCTAGCTCAAACCACTCTGAGTTTTCTTTGTCATAGACAAACATCTTCCAAAAATGTCTTTTTCGAACTTTGGGTGATCCAAAACTTAGAGATTCATCAGAATCTCAAGTTCGAATTTTTTGACAATTAATATCATTTTTGTATATTTCGTATATGAGAATTTAAACAAAATTGTGATTTTGATGAATCTTGGTTTTTAGACCACCATGATTAGACTACCGAAAAACTCATTTTTTTTTGTTCTTATATGTGTCTATCTGTTGTGATCGCGACAACTTGAGCTTTCGAACTCTTGAATTTGCTATGAAATATTAACATTAGATTTTTTTTTATATTTCTGCCAAAATTTAGATGAAATCGTTATAGAAATATCTTCCGCTGATTATATGATTATAGTTATAGAAATCCAGGCTTCGGTAAGGTATGAAAGAGAAAAAAAAAAGAATAAAATTATCCCTTATATCCACTTAATAAATACCCACTTAACACTTATAAGTGGATATTCGTCTTATACTGATAAACAAAATTCAACAAATTCTATTCTGCTCAATTTTATTTTAATCCTTTCTCATTGTTTTTTACTTTAATGAAGAGAACTCAATCAGATGATCTACTTTTGTATTAATAAAATGGAGGAGTGATATTAATTGGATCTTAAATATACTCAAATTTATCGATATAATCATTCTGAAAGCATATTTATCGATTCAAGAAATAATCTTTGAATAAATATTGTGCAAAAAATATTTACTACTCATGTAACTGAATTAATAATTATAATAAAACTCTGAAAATAATTTATAGTTTCTTGACAGCCTAGTGAGAAAATTGAAACATTTCCTGGTAACTGCTATGTAATTTTTTATATAGTTAAAAAATACAAGTGTCAGAAGGCATTTTAAAAGGAAATTTATTTTAATGGCCAAAATTGTGTTTTTAAGATGAAAAAAGGAGCCCATTTATTTTTGCCTCACTAACATTTCAGAATTCTATATGCTATGAAAAGCCCAAGGTCATAAATAATCTAAAAATTTGTTTTCATCTGATGTTTTTAAAAATGCTTTTGACATTCATTTTAATAAATTATTTGATATAAAAAGACATACAACTTCTTACCAATTATTCAAAAATGTTTTATAAGTCAGTTGAATGAAAAAGACTAAAAACATTGAATTTGAATTAAAATATTTGAGAAATAATTGTAATTTATCCTAACTATTTTTTTTTACTTTTGTTCTCTATTATTTTTGACTGTGGAATGAATTAACCAACATTTGATAATTATAATTTAGAATAAGTTATAGAAATATGTTTTGTAATTCCAATGTTTATTTTCTTCAGAAATCCAGAAACATGGAATTACTTTAATTTCTTTTGAATTTATGCAATACATGAACTAAATCTCATTTCCAAATATTCTTATGTAAAGCACAATTCGCCAAAAAATATAAATGATTTATAAGGAAAAAAACACGCTTTGATCATGAATAAATTATTTCAACATAAACAGAAAAACATCAAAAAATTAAACAAAATTTACAAATTAATAAGAATACACAAAATTAATTTTGAATTTTATGTGTAAATGAAAAGAAATTAAATTAAAGAAGAGAAAATTAACTTTTAAGTTTTCTTGTATTAAGCATAATAAGGGAAAGTATTGTAATTGTCAAATAATATGAAATCTATATTTTGACTAACGAATTGTTTTAAAACCTGAATCCGAAAATTAACTTTTTAGAATATCTGTTTAATCTGTTAATTTTATCTGTTAGAATATCTTTAATATCTGTTTGTATACATGTGGTATGCGACCCTTATATCGAATTTTTAAATTTTTATCAAATTTTGAACGAAATATATTTAGAAAAAATGTACCTGTTTATCTAAGAACAAGTAAAAATATTGTTACGAAACTGTGGTTTTGCTTTCCCGCGCTAATACTGTCATCGTAAGGAAGACAGATTAACAGTAATATGTATTGAATAGTGAATGGGTGTGACGTCAGAGGTCCAAAGGCTTGGCGACGAATTTGGCGACTTTGGCCACAAATTGGAAAGTACCCGAAACATCGAGAATTTTCCCGATCCGTCCACTAGGAGCCGAAATCCAGCAAGAACGCTCCTGATTGATCCAGAAAATGTTAGCCCCGCCTACCACCGGTATATATAAAGAAGAGGGCTGAAGTCATTTATAGTGTCAATAGTCTTATTTTACCTTAACGCTAGCTAAATTTCAATACTTAAGTTTTTTCCCAAGTTGACTTGGCCGACATACTCTCTCACACTCCCCTTTGCTAATAACCAATAGAATTGAGTCTGGACACACGCCTTCCCACCCACCCACTCAGCTCTCTCCAACTACTTAAAGCGATTCTCCGGAAATGATCACTGCAGACACTGAAAGTCAGGCTGAAATCAATTCATCGATACCGTGGATAAGCCCCGTAACGGGGCTAGGCGCCTCGTACCACAACTCGTATTTAGTCAGAGTGAATCGAGTCGGATAAAAGTCGAAGCGGAGCAACGGAGTAAAGGGAAAGGAGATCTGAAGAAGAATCAAATGGAGTCAAGCTGAAGTGCGGCAGTGGAAAGAAGCCGAAGCTAAACGGCCTAGTGTTCAACGAAGAAGACAAGAAGCGCCGTGGAATTAATCGGGAAGACCTAAGAGAGAGAGGTCTTGAACTGTGGAGTCCTGAACGGAGGACTGCTAATCTCTGTGTGGCATATACTGACAAGCCCTGTGTCGTCGTCGGGAACGGAGCTGTCCCGAATTGAGGAGTAGTCCCGTTGTGCGAAGTAGTGAGTCGACAGCAAAGGCAAGAAGAGACAAAGGAATAGTTCAGCCTGTTCTGGAGAGACCCAGGAGGTGTAAAGTGAATCCCTTAAATATTCCCTCTCTGGCTGAATCCTGTCTGGCCGCTCTGTGGACATTGTCACTACAGAATTTCTGCCTGTGGACTACTATCTGCTGTGTGTTGTCCTGTGTGTACGTCCCGGCTGTAAATAGTTATCCTGTACATAGTTGTTTTGTGAATATTTGTCGTCTTTGAGCTGTCTTGTCCTCGTCTTGTAAATAAACGTCTGTGTTGTGTCCGTCAATTAAAGGACTGATCATTCTGTGCTCTTCATCCTCTCTAACACCATACACAACCACTATATACGAGGTAAAAAAAGAACCCGACGGATTTTAAGGATATAGGAAATCCGTAACAATATGATTACTACGCAACATGAATATCCACATGGATAAAATTTGATATACAGATTTAACATCTAAAATGTAAATCTACATCAAATTTTGTATTAAAATCGACAAGGTCTTGTACAATTTTCTGCAGTATCGTTTTCGCTCAAGGTCCAAACTTTTTATGAGTGAGAATAGCATTTTTATTAGGGAATATGAGAGTAAGTTTTGGAGGCCATATGTAAGTAAATACGATAATTCAAAAAACGCAGAGGTTTGGATATATGAAATTTAATGTGTAATTTTGTGTGTCAAATTTTGGTTTCATGCGGTCAAAAAGAAAAATGTCCCCAAAATGCAATTTTTTTTATATCAAAAGTATAAGTTAAAAAATGTTTGTGCATTGAAAAAATAGAATAATATTTTTCTAAGTTATTTTCTACTATATACAAATGCACATTGCATTTTATGCAAATCTAATACTATAATACGAGGAATGGTTGCCGAGTCGAAAATCGCCCCAGAATTAATAAACTCCGGTAAACTTGGGGGTCTTGGGTTTTTGGCCACGAGGAATCGATTGACGCCGGTTTTGAAGCGCTACGGTCGAGCAGTTCGGAGTTACAGATAGGATATTTTCAAACTTTATTAGTTCGCCATAATGGCTACTTAAATTTTCAAGCGGTAACGTGCTGCCATCTATAGCCAATATTGCGAACTAATAAAGTTTTATGTTTATGCTTTTATAGGTTTATGATATGTTTCTTATGTATGTATATATGTTTGGTTTTTCTAAATAAATTTGTCAAAAATATTGAACTTCAACACACTTCAATCTTTACCTTTACTTTACCTTTGTATAGAATAGTTCCCTTTCCAAACTCTAACTTTGTTTAGAATAGTTTACAATGGTGCACTTTAACCGGTTATCTTTTCACCAATGGTTTCACAAATTTTCTTATGGCATGTATTGTTTTGATAAATCACAATTGAAAATTTAAATCTTCGAGTTAGCTTCGATACCTGTTTTCTCCGAGCGGAGCTCGGTCACCCGCTGGTTATTCTAATCCTTGAGTTGCATCTTGGCAATCGACATTTGGAAATCTTTATTGTCATCTATAAATCTTAGCAAATGCCTTGATTCCATCCACTCGCACTTCTTTCGTTAGTTAGTTCAAAATAACTCTGTGTTATATTGGCACATTTTCATTATTTCTCATATACAGAAATTTCTTTTTTCTCCCCCCCACCTTTTTTTGATAATATAGCGTTGCCATACGATATTAAAATAATGTCTCATATTTTTTAACATTAAGTTTCCGAATTCAACGGTTGCATATATCAAGATTTATAAAACAACTAAACATGGGCAGTAATCATTTTTTAATTTTAACTGTATATTGATAAAATGCTAAATAAAAGTCTGTATCTCTTTCATCGAATACATTCATTGTACAGTGCACAATGGTAGGTAATGGTATATTGATATTTATCTTTTCTTCTTTTGAACACTTGCTACAATTAGAAACATGCTTTCTCCCATTAAATGTAGGCAATAAAATGGCGTAATATAATCCGTCTGTTTTAAAACACAGTCTTTCAAAAAAGTTAGTTCCGTTTACTTCGCAGAATCGCCCGATCAATTTTCAACTTTTCATACGTTATGATTTTCTTCCATTGTTGTTCATATTAGGAATCTTTTTTTATCATCATACAAAGTATTGAAATAACTACAACTAAAAAACTAACTTTTTAATGAAAAGGAAAATGAATGCTTGTAAAATTTAACATTGTATGTATTTGAAGATTTATAAATATTTCTAAAGTAAATTAAAGTTGTTTAAAATATTTCAAAGTAGAAACAATGGAAAATTATGATTAAAAAATGGAATAAATGTAATAATAAAACTTTTAATAGATTTAGTGAATCCAGATTATAGATTTTTAAAATTTTTCATTTAAATTCATTTTTGTTTGTTTTTTGTTTTTTTGCAAGATAATGGAATAAGTCGAAAAACGAGTCGAGTAGGTTGTAAAAATCTGTGAAATTACTTGGGCAAAAATGGATGGAACAGTTTTGCATCTTACCTTGGGTAATGCAGTGTAAACGAATTTATTTTATAAAATTGATTATTTAAAAAGTAAAATACTTAGGCGAAATCAGAACTGCTCCGACTTATCAATTATTGGTTACACTTCATGCATATTGAAAATTTATCAACGAAAAATCATAACTAAATTTATTTAAAAAATTCCTCTAGGTATTCGATAACGGATGATAAAAAAAGAGTCCCTCCTGTCTCTCTTCTATCTTCAGTTTACTGATTGTCTAACTTAAAAACTTACTGTTTGGTCATCAATTATCCTTTCTGAGTGGAATAAATTAGTTTTATTTCTTATAGAAACTCTATAAAAATGATCATCTGTGGGAAAATCTTTATAGTGGTTATTTGGCAGCAAAAGATAACGAAACTATTCAGTTATTTCATCGTTAATATCAAAAGAAATTCCTTAACTATGGTATTATAAGAGAGAGAATTAAAATAAGGATTAAAGTCTTTAACAAAAATACTAACTTTTCAGCACAAGCAGTTCACAGTTTTCTGATTTTCTCATATGTAAGTTATGCATACACAAAAAATTGCGATAATCAGTTTTGTGATTTGGGTGAATTTTCATCTTTTAGACTTACTGAAATCTGAAAAAACAATCCCTTACGTGTTTGTCAGTCTGAATATCTGTTCTGATTATATGAACACAATAACTTAAAAACGCAACGATGATGAAATTTAATATACGTTTCTTATACGGGATTTTGGTACAAAATTCTCTGTGAAGGCTTTGATTTTTTTTCTTTATCTATACTTCAGCTCAATGTGTGTGTGTGTGTTGGCGCTCTACAGGTCAGACAGTTGGACCTACAGCTACCAGATTTGGTACATGTATACCTTGGAGGTTGAGAATGTGCACCTCGAAGCCCTCTTTTCGAATTTTTAATTAGAATTTGAATTAATTAAAATTTAAGCGAAATTTCGACATTTTTCCGCTATAACTTCCGAAAATATTATCGCACAAACATGATTTTTATATCAATTTAAAGATAAAAAAAATTAGCTTTCTAATGGTATCAATATTTTAATGTATAACTAAAGCCTCTATTTTTAACGAATTTTTTAAAAAAAATTTTGACCATGTTTTTTTGAGCACGTGACTGGATAAAATAAAAGAAAACAGTGACGGAAGTTCAAATAATAATAAAAAAAAAACTATCATCGTAAATCAAGTCTAAAGAAATGATATTTTCAGCACGTGACTGGATAAAATAAAATAAACATAAAAAGTGATATTTTCTAAAAAAATAAATGCAACGCAAAGGTGTCTATAATCGTTTGCAATATCTAAATCATTTATTCAACAAATCTTTATTTATGGTAAACCTCATTGAATTTAGACAGGATATGCATTGAAATCCCGACTTAATTGCATATTTCTATAATCGTTTGCAATATCTGTATCATTAATTCAATATTTTTTTTCTATTATAAAATGTGATAGTTTTTAAAAAAATAAATGTAAAGCCAAGGTTTCTATAATCTATTGCAACATCTAAATCATTTATTCAATATTTTATTTTCCTTTTTTGCTGCCTTTAAAAATACATATTTAATATTTTGGCAGCATCACGGAAAAAAAATTTTTTAATTTCAGGCCAATCAATGCCCGGAATTGCTTCAAGGCTAATGAATATGTGACTTAATTGAAAATTTTAGAACGCATTACTCATGGTGAATCAGCTGGTCGCCAAAGGCGGCTAGTGTTATTAATAAAAAAATCTATGTATTTATCCTGATTATTTTAACATATAAACTATATATACTGAACTATTATAAACCTATTCAACATACATTTTTTATTTATTTGATTCACGTCCCAAGAAATATTACTATTATTCACACTTATGAGTGAACATAATGAAATTATAATTTGCATGTTCCTTGTTGGCTTTAAATAAAAATGTTATTTTTTTTTTAAATGCTGTGAATATCTAAGAAAAAATAATATGGAATGAAACTGGCATCACTGGGTAAATAAGCTTATATATTTTCAAATTCCTGTTGACATTGGTTTTGAATTTTTCGCTTTTAGACACCTAAATTACAGCATAAAAAACTGTGATAAAGAGTTTGAGAGACAGATGGTACTAAATAAATTTACAAATTTTTTATTGATGTCAAATGAAAGTGTTTGATTGTACAAATAACAAGCTTAATTTTTTTTTTACTTTACGTAACTAAAAACATTTTGATGTTCAAGTATATTAATTTATTTTAAGAAAGAAGGAATTTACACCTATTCCAAAGCTGAATTTTTTTCACTCAATACAAATTTTATTTCAAAAAATTAGTAAAAGTTACTGAAATGTTCAAATAAAATGAACTTATGCTACACTTAGTAACAGACATTAAATGTTATTCAATTCAAGTAATAGATAAGTACACAGTATCTGAGGTACTTTTGACTTATCAACAAAATTTTTTTATCCAAGGACAGACACAACATATTTGTTATAACTTATCAAGCCCTATTTGAGCCATCTGCGCATGTTTTATGACAGATTTTTTCGTCTACAAACAGAATATAAAACAGAGAGAACTTAAAAAAGTATTTTCCACATGTTAGGGAAGAGAAGGTGAATAAACAAGAAACCTGCCGTGAATCTTGACTTTGGGATCTGATTAGGTAACATTTGTACACAAATTTTCTCTTGAAATCTTATTTTGAAGGTTGAAATCTCCAAGTCATTCTATCGGAAGATAGAGCCGTTAATTGGAGATAAGGAGCATCTTTAAATACCATCAGCGGCGTTCCTGATTTATCTAGAAATCGAACTCGATTGGATTGAAACATGGGGACTGTTGTTTTGGCGTATAGCGGAGGTTTAGACACTTCTTGTATCTTAGTGTGGCTCATAGAAAAAGGATATGATGTTATTGCTTTTATGGTAGGTATAAAACTCTGTTTTCATTATAATGCTTTTCTAAATACGATGTGTAATGAAATAAATGTCTACTTAAAATAACTGGAATGTTTTTGGAAATATATATATTATAAAGGGACTAGACTCCCCTAATTAATGTTTTTATTTTTTAATGAAAAAATTATCTAGAATTAGAATTAAAATTTTCTGAAACTGCCATTTTTTATCATTTTAAAATAATTAATTCACGTTAAAAGAGGTAATGAGATTTAAAAAAAAATTGGCTTCACTAAAATTTTTTTCTCAACTAGCTCTTTGCTAAAAAGATGTCTAATATGATAAATTTGAAGAATCAACTTGAAAAACAAATAACAAATGTTTTAATAATATGTGGTCTTATCTCGCATGTAACTTCCGACTTTAAAGTTTTCCTATCTGTTATGTCACTTTTTGTTGGTCGCCTTAGATAATAGAAGTGATTTTTCAGCTATGTACACTTTCCTCTGGTTTACATTGTTATTATTTTATATCTTGAAAAGTATAAAATTTTGAGGGGGTGGGTTGGATACGACATATGAATTGTAATTCTATTCTTTCTGCTTTTCTATAAGCTGTTCAGTTATAAATTATTATTATTTTTCTCCAAATCAGCTGTTTTCTAAATTCATTGCCATACTTAATTTAAGTCAAAGTTTTGGGTATCCATCGATTTTGTGTCTGTGTATCTTCTTCATGTCTATACTTGTTTTTCAGGAATGGTATTTTATTAAGTTTTCATTTTATTTAAAATAGTGAGAATAAACTAATAATCTGAAAGAAATCATTTAATGAAAACTATCTATTGAAACAAAGTGTTTTTCTTAAAAAATTTTGTGTATAAAGTGTATGTTTAATTCTGATGTAGTAATAAATATTTAACAAGTAATATGGTCTTTTAATTATATAATTTTAATCACATAATTGTCTGTATCTTCAGTTTTGAGAATATCATTGTGGTTGATCTGAAAGTTCACACAAGACTTTGACAAAAATTTTCTATCAAATTACAGTTTCAATGAATTCAGTTTATAAGTGAAAATAATTCAATAATTCGATGCGCATGTCAAATCATTTTAACTTTTGGTGCAAAATAATTGTCGATGAAAATTAAATCTCAGTAGCACAATTTTTTATTTATATTTCGAAGCGAGTGCTATTGTTGTGCTTTCAAAAGTCTCAAAAACTACTTGTTATGAAATTCAATAACTTTTTTAAAATAACCTATTATATGTAATTCCTTGGAATTGATACAATTGGATCTATCTCTCTCTATATATATACTATATATAAAGATTAAAAGCTAAAAGACTTGGTAATTAATTTCCATTAAAATGAATATAAAGTTATCCCTACTATTTAATTGTCAATACACAAACACGGTGATTTAATTGCTGATTTAAAAATATCGTTTGTTATAAAACTAAAATACATGATTTATTTTAATTTTATTAATATAATTTATGAATGGGAGAAAAACATCGTACAGTTTTTTAAAGAAAAAGATTCCTCAACAGAAAAATAGATTAATCCTTTAATTACTTGTGAATACTTTTGAAGTTTATTAGGATATGCAACTATGTTCAAAATTAATTTTTTTTGACAAATATTAAAAAATAACTTTTGATACAAAATAATAGTCGGTGAAAATTAGTTCTAAAGAGCACACTTTTTTATTCATATTTCGAAGCGGGTGTTATTGTTGTGCTTTCAAAAGTATCAAAAATTACTTGTTATGAAATTCAATAACTTTTTTTTAAAATAACCAATTATATGTAATTCCTTGGAATTGATACAATTGGATCTCTCTCTCTATATATATATACATCTATATATAAAAATTAAAAGCTAAAAGACTTGGTAATTAATTTCCATTAAAATGAATATAAAGTTATCCTACTATTTAATTGTCAATACACAAACACGGTGATTTAATTGCTGATTTAAAAATATCGTTTGTTATAAAACTAAAATACATAATTTATTTTAATTTTAATAATATAACTTATGAATGGGAGAAAAACATCGTACAGTTTTTTAAAGAAAGAAGATTCATCAACAGAAAAATAGATTAATCCTTTAATTACTTGTGAATACTCTTGAAGTTTATTAGGATATGCAACTATGTTCAAAATGATTTTTTTTTGAAAAATATTAAAAAATAATAACATTTTTAAAGATTTGCATAAAAAGGATTAAAAAAAAGAAACATCTATGGAAACGTAACATATCGGTTAAGTTGTAAAACATAATTTAAAAATAGAAAAAAAGGCTTTTTTGACTTCAACCAAGTATAAAGAAAAAAATTATTAGTTTAGAGGTTTCTCAAATGATTTGCTTAAAATTTTTCTGATAGTTAAGAAAACAAACAAATATTATCTAGTTTTTGAACTAAAAAAATTAGTTGTATTTCCACCTCTTAGTTGCTTTTTCTTTAAATACTGAGCTTCGACTGATAAATAACACGAATTTTTAAATTTTGCCACATTGTGAAACACTAAAATGACTATAGAATATTTTTAAAGGAATAGATTTCTTATTTTCTTCTTCAAGAACTGCAAAAATAGTGTGAAATCGTTATACCAAATTTGAATAAAATTGTGTATCAAATTTTACTTTATGAGGTTTTTCTCTAGAAAATACTGAAATAGCTGTGAATCTAAAGCTGTGAAATAGCATTAAAACATATGAAAATACAAAGTATACAAAGTATAAAAATCAATGTATCTTCCCAAAAGAACAAATAAACAAAATTCTAATGATTTTAGAAAGAAATATACTCCAACAATATGAATATTAATTTTTAAAAATTTATAATAATGAAAAAAAAAAATCGCTTTTTAGAACGTAGTTACCTATTTAAAATTTTTTGACTTTTATTAATTACTAGCCGCCTTTGGCGACCAGCTGGTTCGCCATGAGTAATGCGCTCTAAAATTTTCAATTAAATCATATATTCATTAGCAAAAATTTAAGAAATAGTTAAAGTTAAAAGATTCAGTTATTAGTAGTTAAAGAGTCGGTAACTTTATTCGGAAAAACCTTTTGAGTTTAATGCTCTAATAATTTATCGATTATGCTTACGAAATATTAAAAATGTTTTTTTTTGGTGATATTGCCAAAATGTTAAATATGTTTTTTAAAGAAAGCAAAAAAGGGAAAAAATTATTGAATTAATGATACAGATATTGCAAACAATTATATAAATATGCCATTAAGTCGGGATTTCAATGCATATCCTATCTAAATTCAATCAGGTTTACTGTAAATAAAGATAATTTATGGAATTAATGATATAGATATTGCAAACAATCATAGAAACCTTTGCTTTGCATTTATTTTTTAAGAAAATATCACATTTTATGTTTCTTTTATTTTATCCGGTCACGTGCTAAAAGTTGCATAGCTTTAGATTTGATTTGCGGTGATAGTTGTTTTTTTTTATTTAAACTTCCGGCATTGTTTTATTTTATTTTATCCAGTCACGGGCTCAAAAAAACATGGTTAAAATATTTCTTTAAAAATTCGTTAAAAATAGAGGCTTTTGTTATATATTAAAACACTGATACCATTAGAAAGCTAATTTTTTTATCTTTAAATTGATGTTAAAATCATGTTTGTCCGATAATATTTTCGGAAGTTATAGCGGAAAAACGTCGAAATTTCGCTTAAATTTTAATTAATTCAAATTCTAATTAAAAATTCGAAAAAAGGGCTCCGAGGTGCACATTCCCGACCTCTAAGGTATACATGTACCAAATTTGGTAACTGTAGGTCCAACGGTCTGGCCTGTAGAGCGCCAACACACACGCACACACACACACACACACACACACACACATTGATCTTTATTATAAGTATAGATTATATAATTTCAAATAGAATTTCAGAAACTTCTCGTAACTGATAATGACAAGTTCAAAATATTTCTAAATAAAGATTCATATTCGGAATCATTCTTTTACTTTTCTTGTTATCTTTAATACTAACGATAGGGTATTTTTGTCATCTTTCACTATTTTCTATGCCTTGAGTTATCGCATAATTTATCTGTAAGCAGACTTATCTGCTGATAAAAATATGAGATTTACTTTCTATCAAATAAAACCAGTGAAACCATAGAGCTGATATATAAATGGAGGGAGCTAGTAGCTTGTTTCCTGTCTCAAAAAGTGTACCCAACATGAGTCATGTGACTGTAGAAAAATCTGGGGGTAAGAACACCTTTTTGGCGCCATATCGCAAATGTTGGCATACTCAAAAACTGCATCGCAACATTTTGCTTCCCGGCAATGGGTCCAGTCGGTTTTCATTTCCGGTTAAACCGACCGGAAATCCTATAAAAATAAATCCTATTTCATTTCCTAAACAGTTTATATTATATATATATATCTTACACAAGTATTCGAGTTAAATTTTATTTAGATTTTTTACTTTGTTTTTGTGCAATAATTAAAAGTGATTATTTTTCTTCTTTAAATAAACATTTTATTTCTTTTCTTTGATAAAAACATTTCAAGATTTTACATTAGATGCTCAAATGCTTTCTATCATTCTCTCAAACAGATAAAAACCAGCTTTTTAAAAACAGATTATTAAAGTGACGTAAGTCTTTTTTTAAAAAAAAAAATGTTTAAAAAATGTTTTTATTCATATTTGCAATATAAATTATAAATATTGAAAAATTTTTACAAAATGAATATCAACAGTTAAACTAGTGCTTATTAAAATCACTAAAACAACAACAAAAAATAATAAAAATTACAAATACTTTAATTATTAATTTATATTTGTAATTAAATATTGAGATTTTATTGTACGTTTTTATTAATAAAGCATTATTAAGGAAAATTGTTCTATGAGGTAAATATGCCATAAAAAATTGTTTTGCAAAATTTAGATTGGATTTAATATTGTTCACGATATAATACAATAATTGTGGTTAAAAAGAAACAACATATTAGAAATTTTAAAGAACTTTATTTGCATTAAAATAAACACTCAATTACTAATCGGTCAATAATGTTTATGTAAACACTTGTATTGGCGAGAAAAAATCCCGCCAAGCTTGTAGCCAAGCGCTTGCAACACATTCGAGATTAAAATAAAGCAAGTAACGAAATATAACGCAGTTGCATCAGTTTAAAATTAAGCCTGGTAACATGTTAAATAAATTCAATACAATAAATAAGCCAAAATATGAAATATTATTGAGTTATAACACCAAAATCAATGAGTGATCGATGTTAGGAAATTTTCAATTGACTTAAAATGGATATAAACAGAATATGTTGACTGTAAATACCTATGAAATGATAAAGGACTATCCTTAGAAGATTTTCCTTTGCATCCAATTGCACGGCAATAGGTAACCATGGCTTAAATAAGTTTTAAATTCCAACAGTTAAAAGCGAGAAAAAATCTGCCATTGAAATATAATGGGGAACGGAGAATGTGGTTACAGCTAACACAAATTCTGTCCCACAGTCACGTGTTTTTATCTTGTCCTACACGAAAGTAGGGTTGCACTCCCTCTATCAGTATCCCAGCTCTATGAGTGAAACCTAATTTATTCCGGAAGTATTGATATTGCATAAATTTTCTATGCTATATCGATCTTATCAAGGGGAAAGAAATTCTCAGAAACTGTCGCAAGAGATGATTTAAAATGAAAGTAAAATTTAATCTGCTAGAAATGTTTTTTAAGGATATCCGAAAATAAGCATTTGGATAAATGATCGAATTTTTAAATACAAATATTTATTTGTTAGAGTTTCAAATTATAAGAACTTTTCTGTTTCCAGAAATATCTTTATTTTGTGTCAGAGTTGTTATTTTGTTGTGTTTTTTCAATGTCAGTTAGAATCCAAGTTATAGCAAACTATTGACATGTAAGTGATGCTTATTTATAAGCACTTAAGAACTTTAAATGCATTTTCTGAAGAACGAGTTTTTTCATAATTATACGGACATCGTCGTATCTTAAAAATAATCAAGATATCTTAATGATATTTATAATTAGTACACATTTTGTTATGCAGTATGTAAGGAACTGTGAAATTAATGCACTAGAAGGGAATTTAGGATTGTTTAATGCAGGGATGGGCAAACTTTTTTGGTCGCGGGTTAAAAATCGAAAAAAAAAAAAAAAAAAAATGCTGAACCAAGATAAATTTTTCAAAACAATATACAAGTATTACAATTTAAATTTATATTAATGAGATGAAATTGTAATTTCGCTTTTAAAAGTTCCTTATACTGAGGTTCGAAGTGAGATGTACTGATTCTAAGGAACGAGGAAATGTTCATCTGTCATTTTATTTCTGAAATAATTCCTCCTAAGGTTCATGGTTGAAAACGCTTGTTCACATATATAAGATGAGGAAAATATAGCACTGATTTTCTAGGCGTGAGTTATTAACTTTGAGAAACTTTCGATAATGATTTGTAAAACTTTGGCATATTTAGAAACAATTGCTTGAGATGATTTCTAAATTGTATTTCAATTAATTCAAGCTGTAAATCTGACCTCACTGCTTCACAATTTATGCTGATAGGCATGGTAAAAATATCCAATTCTGTTTGAATGGCACTAAAATCTTGAAATATGCGTTCGAACTCAAAATGCAGTTTCTTCAAGCCATCTTCATAACTCTTACGTTTCTCTTCATTTACTGAGAGTATTGAATTTAACCTCGGGAAATGAGACAAGTCGCTGGAGCTTAAAATACACAATCTGCCATATGTGAGGTCTAATTCACCTATATTGGATTATCATATGTCTGCTACCCGAGAAAAAGATAACGCTTGTTGGCTCCAAACTACAACTATCACTAACAAAGAAATCCCGCTTTTAGCGCTTTACCAATTGAAAGTTTTCTGTACTTACTATTTCCGTCAATTTATATTTTATGGAACAAAATTGGAGAAATGTATAATTAATATATTTCTTATAATTTGTCTCGGACCGGCAAATTAAAATTCTATCCTCGGACCGAATAGAGCCTTCCAGAGGGCCGGAGTTGGCCCGCAGGCCGTAGTTTGCCCATCCCTGGTTTACTGTAAATATTGTTGAAAAAAGTTCAAAATTTCATTGATAATTTTGTACAACCATTCATTTACAAAAACTAAAAGCTCTTATTTCATATAGTTTTTGTTAAAAAAATTTGATATTACACATGAAAATTTTATTTTTGAATTTGAATTATTTTTGAAATGATAATTTTATTTGTAATTTTTTAGATAAAAGTTAGTAACACTCTAATATATGTTACACATATAATGTTACAAAGAAAAATGAGAAACTGTAACATTTTTTTCTTTTCAAGAACAATCTTAATTTTCGCATATAAATGCAAAAATTTTCATCAAAATATATTTTTTTAGTTCAAGCGCTACTTATATATTTAAATAATTTCCCTTTTATTCATCTTTTATTCTTATATTGCTAAAATACAGCATATAAACATTATAATGTTTTTTTTTTTTTAAACTCCTCATCGAACCTTGTCGGTTACCTTAAGAAACAAGGAATTAACTTATTTACGCATCATCATACAGAATTGATCAATGAACAAACGTGTTATTATTAAGCATTTAGTGATTCTGCGGATAATAGATATGTGTGAATACATATAATCAAAATTAAATGATGTTTCCTTGTTTACTATTATAATTATGTATTCATATTTTACTACATTAAATATTCATATATAGGCTACATACTTTGCCTCAGATGTTGAATTCCGTTTTTCTTTTCAGGCAAATGTTGGACAAGAGGAAGATTTTGAAGAAGCATATAAGAAAGCCACAGCTCTAGGAGCAAAGAAGGTATTTAACTTTTTGAGTAAATGCATGCAGTATCAGCTAAAACGTTTTGTGCTGTAGAGCCTTGAAAGAACTTGCATATGTTGAAAAAAGCCATAACTCTCATATATTGCTAACTTGAATAATTAAATTTAAATCTGAATTCCGAAATTATTGTCAATGAGATAGTCATGGATATTGGGGTGAAATGTGGCACAATTTCACAATTTTTTGAAGAGTATGAACTGGAAAAAGTAAGAAAAAGCAGTTTCGGACTATTTAACAGTTCACGAGCACGATTACTCGTTTTCAGGAGTGACGGTGGAACCTAAATTAATTGCTTGGGCAGCAGTTTAAGTTACGAAGCAATTTATTAATTGCTGTATTATTTAAGGCAAACTTTTTTTGTGTAACAGGATATCCAGTATAATGGGAGCCTAACAGCTACTACTTTCTAAACTTTGGTATTGAACTGAATGTTGAACTGAACAATTTCCCGTAAAAAATAGCTGATAAACTTTCATGTCCAACGTTCAATAATTTTATTAAATTGAGTTTAAAGCCTTCAAACAGTCTGTTAAAATGTCTCTTCGGCAGCAGTTCGAAGGATTCTTCAGCTTAATATGCTATTCCATTTTAGTCAATAATGGTTCATAATTTAGAATTACGTTGATACATGAAATAAATTTTATTATGCCTTGCAAAGAGTTTTTATTTTCCATTTTCGTTACTATCTTCCTCTTTTCATTATTTTATATGCTACAAATATTTTTTTAAGTTTTTCTCTCACCAGCGGGTGACCGAGCTCCGCTCGGAGAAAACAGGATCGAAGCTAACTTGAAGATTTAAATTTTCAATTGTGATTTATCAAAACAATACATGCCATAAGAAAATTTGTGAAACCATTGGTGGAAAGATAACCGGTTAAAGTGCACCATTGTAAACTATTCTAAACAAAGTTAGAGTTTGGAAAGGGAACTATTCTATACAAAGGTAAAGTAAAGGTAAAGATTGAAGTGTGTTGAAGTTCAATATTTTTGACAAATTTATTTAGAAAAACCAAACATATATACATACATAAGAAACATATTATAAACCTATAACAGCATAAACATAATAAACATTAATCATCGATTGCGAAGTCTTCCATGTTGTCCAGGTAGTTTCTTGTCGGAGAGGCAGGTGCGGCTGGTGAGTTTCTCTTGTTCAGGACTTCTTTCCATACGACGTTTCGGGTGTGGGTTGGATTCTCAGGAGGCAGCAGGACCTTCAACGCACTTTCTCCTTGAAGAATTTCACGTAGAGGTGCGTTCTGCATGTTGAAAATGTAGCTTGAAATCTGATGAATGTTGAAATGTCGGACTTTGTTGACGGTGATTTGAAATCGAAATCAGTTCCTTAAATGCTTTTTTGGAAATTCAAATATTTGGAAATTGGAATTTTGAACGAATCAAAAAGAACAAATCTTTTTAGTTAACGAACGAGCGCTAAATTCAAAATTTCATTAACAAATTTCCCTTAATAAAAAGCAGTGGAATTAGAATCGTACTTTTTTAAAAGAAAATTTAGTAAAAATATCAAAGTTATCCTTATTTTTTTCTTTTATATTTGTTTTACCTTAATTTTGTGATTTAAAAATAATCGTGTGGTCATCAAACTTTATTAGTCGCCATATTGGCTATAGATGGCAGCACGTTACGGTTTGAAACCTATTAGGCAATAGACAAAGAAAATTTAAGTGCTGCCATCTATAGCCATTATGGCGAACTAATAAAGTTTGAAAATATCCTACCTGTAACTCCGAACTGCTCGACCGTAGCGCTTCAAAACCGGCGCCAATCGATTCCTCGTGGCCAAAAACCCTAGACCCCCAAGTTTACCGGAGTTTATTAATTCTGGGGCGATTTTCGACTTGGCAACCATTCCTCGTATTATAGTATTATAGATTGATGTAGTTTTCACAATTTCAAATCTATATTGCTAAATTCTTAAACTAGATATCATACGGGTTAAATAAATTATGGCCACTATCTTGAAAATAGCTATTTTTAAAATTATTAAAATAACTTTCGAATTTGAAGAGAAATTGCAATAGTGAGATGAAGTTTGAATTTCACTGAAAAAAATCAAACGTATTTTGAAAATTATGTCAAAAGATGTATTTAAAAAAAGGAAAAAAATTCTGGGAAAAAATTGAGAAGACAACTAAATTACAATTGTTTAAGCGACAATTTTTTGAATTTTATTTGTTCAATAATATTTTCAAGAGTTAGTTTAAAAAAATTTCAAAATTTTGCTAAATTTTAGTTAAATTTAAAAAAAAATTGGTTCTAGCTGTTCATTTTTATCCTCCAAAGTACTGGATGGTTATACTTAAAATGCAAGTGTTTGAAAGTCTGTAAAAGAAGAATTACTGGGAGTATGTAGGCGAAATTTGGCATATATTATATTTACAAGGGGAAAGGAATTACACAATAAACATTTTTCAATTCATTTTTTTTTTGCAATATGTGATGCTGTAGATCTTAAAACCGCTGTTTTTGTTCTTGGTTGATGGCATTATTATGTTAAAATGAATACCACTTTAATTTTAAAATCATGGTGATAAAAGTCATGTATCTTTAGGCTACAGCTATGACTTTGTCAAACGTAGAACGTGCTCTGATAGTAAAATGTAATTTCCAAAAGAATGGCAATTATAATGCTGCTTTGAAAGAATAGCGCTGTCTTAAAGATTTGAGAAAATGACCGATGTCTGTAAACGGCTTAAAGAAAATGATTAACAAATTTGAAGCTACAGGAAATCTCAGAATGCTCCCAAGATTTAAAGGAAGAAGATCTGGGAATCAGGAAGTTGTGGAAGAGATAATGGAAGTAATCGATTCAGGGTTAGTGGATCAGCGACCTGTAAGCGCTGGAAGTGTAGCAAGGACTTTATCAAAACCATGAGCGATTGTACGCAAAATCTTGCACAAAATTTTAAGACGCTATCCATATAAAATTAAAATTTTGCAGCACTTGCAACCAGGCGAGCCTTTTCAAAGAATTGATTTTGCCTACTTCATTCTTGCCAAAACTGATGAAGATGAATCAGGGTTTCGAAAGATTTTGCGGATTGATAAAGCGCATTTCACTATATCTAGATAAGTCAACACCCGCAACTGTAAGATCTGGTGCACATTCAACCCTCAAAATGTTTTGTGGAAACCCGTGCATTCACGGTTTGTTACAGTTTGGTGAGGTATGATGCTGGTTTTATTATTGGCCCATTTTTTCCCGAAACTCTTACAACAACAGGGCTACTTCGCTGCACTGTAACAAGTACTAGTTACTCTCAAATTTTAGAAAGTAAAGAATTCCCTGCTTTACAAAACAGAAACTGCCTAGTTTCAGCAATGTTCATGCTAGATGGAACACCACCTCAGGTTGCTCAATCTGTTTCACAACTGCTTCACCGAACTTTTAGTGAGGATCGTATAGCTAGCAGATGCTTCCAAAATGCGTGGCCACTTTGTTCATCTGATTTAATTCCTTGCGATTTCTGGCTGTGGGGATATTTAGACGATCGCGTCTACAAGGACAAACCTAACCCTCTGTTGTTTTAAATATCAGAATTACAAACATGTCCCAAAAATTCAGCAGGAAACATTAGGTACTACTGTTTATCAAGTTATCTTGCGTCTATAGCATTTGATAGGACTTGAAGGATCCCATATTGAACAAATATTGTAATACATTAGGCACTTCATATTTTAACAAAAAAATGTTATAAATACATTGTATAAAATATCATTATCATTTAACAACATTAAAAATAATATCATCTCTTATCGCGCACCTACGATAAGAGATTGAACTATTTTTTAAAGTGTAATTTATTTCTTCATGTTATAAATATAAAATGTACCAAATTTCTTCAACATACTTCGAGTAGTTTTTCATTTACAGTCCTTCAAACATTTGCATTTTAATTATAACCACCCTGCATATTTCTACTAAATTAGACAACTCTAAGTTAAATCTGTAAAGTTCCAAGAAATACACAAACAGACAAGCGCACAGAAACACACACACATATATACATACACAGTTGTGCTCTAAAGCATACACATATGCACACAAGTCACAGGCACGCAAACACATACACACAGGTATGGAAATACACACACGCACTCACGCAAATACACTCGAGCATACACAAACAAGCTCACATTTTACTTTAATACTAGTTGAGATGAATAAAAAGAATGAGGTTTCATTACAGTATCTATGTCTTTTATAAGCAAACTTTTGCCATTAAAAAGAACGTCAGGCTGGTCTGCTTGTCAAAACTCGATGAAAAAAGTTAAAATAAGAGTTAATGAGGATATATATCTCTATTTTCAACAAACATTTGTCATGAAAGAAAGTCAAAAATTTCCGCTTGTCAAAACCAAATGAAATTCCTGGACTCTTGCCCATTTCCATAATAATGAGATAAAACTTTTCTTTAAAAAGGATGAGAAAGTACTCTCTAATTTTTAAAGTACTGTTTATCCTTGTTTTGACAGTAATGAAAAACAAATCTTGAATTAGAGAAAAATATCAAGTTTTGCATTGGAGAAGGTATTTTAATGGATAAAGTATTGTAAAGCTGAACTGTTAAGCTGATTCAAATATTTCTTCATTTATTTTTAAAACGTTTTTCTCGCTTCTTCTAATGTAATCTAGATAAGTTAAATGAGTTAAAAATAGTTTAATATTTCCACTTTAATATGCATTAAATTCAAAAACGGGAACATTAAATTATGTTTTGAAACAAATTAAAAATTTGCATTAAAAATGTTAAATTAAAAAAGTATAAAAAGAAAATATATATATCATATCTAAAGCCTCATAGAGAAGTATTAATTTCCAATTAAATAATTTCTTGTTAATTGATGACCGAGGTTTTCTCTATTCATTTTACAAGAGCCGTTTTGTATTAAATTTTAAGGAAAATCCGTTCAAAGCAAGTCTGTCTATCTGGCAGCTCGGGCACAAATTAACATGATAATTGCAAAACGAAGAAAGAGAGATAGATAAAATTCAATGCACATATCTAACATCCCAAAGTGTAGACATTTATAAAATTTTAAGGTGAATCCAATAAGGTTTGACCATCTGTTGGTCTGGGCGTTCTGAAACACGTAAAGGGAATAACTCTAAAACGTATTGACTTAAATATATCAAGGTATATAATTTTATAACAAAGAATGTAAATTTTTTATTTCAGTCGGTTGACGAAAAGCTTCTCAAAAGCAGATTCGAATTTCGGATACTATTAACCTCATACCAAGAGTATATATCCTTATTCTCCGGGAATTATCAAAAGTTTTAATAAAATTGTTTGATTGAAAGATTGCTTAATTTCGTAATTATTGTACGGCAATGCCATGCCAGGCGTTTTTGGGGACAACCCGTTAAGCGAGAAAATTTTAGGCAGACCAGTCCAACTCGTTTTATAACAGAAATTATTTATTTAGAATATTAAAAAAATTGTTCCTAGAATTATTAAAGATGTTTGCTTTTATTTAAATAAACATTATTATCTAAACACTTTATTAAATGAAATAAAATCTTACTTCCTTGTTCCTTGGTATTTTTGATTACTTGTACTGAAAGTAAAGTTTAAATAATTTATTCTAAGTAAATTTGTTTCACTTTTTCGTCCTTTTAATAGGTTGTAATAGAAGATTTGAGGAAGGCCTTCGTAGAAGATTACATTTGGCCTGCAGTTCAGGCAGGTGCAATTTATGAAGACAGATATCTTCTCGGAACCTCCTTAGCCAGACCTTGTATTGCAAAATCTCTCGTTGCTGTAGCTGTGCAGGAGAAAGCTACTTACATATCACATGGAGCGACAGGCAAGGGGAATGATCAAGTCAGATTTGAATTATCGTGCTATGCTCTGTGTCCTGATATTAAAGTAAATAAAATAATTATATTTTTAGGCAATTTTTAAAAAACCCTTTTTTATGTACTTAAGAATGAATTATAAGCAAGCTTAGAAAACAATTCATACCATGCGTTTGACGCAACTTAGTCAAAAATGGGTTTTTCTCCCGTAAATTTAATCAAATCAAAACAAATCATCCCATGAAAGTTTTTGCTTAAGAATAAAATGCTGCTTCATCAAATGGTAAGCATTTTAGGCTGTATTAAGAAAGGAATTGCATGTAATTAAATGGTTTGAGAAAATATTATTATTGAAGAATTTGACAATAAAATGTGATATTCTTTTTTATATATATTTACAGGTAATATCTCCTTGGAGACTGGCGGAATTCTATGAGCGTTTTCCGGGGCGTCAAGATCTCATTAAATATGCCAAAGTGAGTTTAAGAAAAAAGAAAATACACAAAACCCTATAAAATTCATTAAATAAAGGCATTTAAAAATAAGGAAAATACATTTCTTATTTTTGAAATGAACAGTTTTACATGCTTAATCCGTAATAAACTCTTTTAATATTTAACACAAGTGATATGTTTAAAATGAAAGGAATTTATGAAATTTTATCTACTATCCACTAACTTAACATAATAATTATAAATAAATGAGAATAATAAACTCAGTTATTCTGATCTCAATTAATGATCACATCAGAAATTAAGTAATTTGGTTCATGAACAAATTTTCCAAATATAAAATATTTGGATTGGGTTCTTTTTATAGAACAAAAATCGCCGTGACTAGAAAATACATCAGGACAAAAAAATTCTAACCTCTATGATTAAAAGATATTAACGAGTTTTTAGACCTCTTTTTATGAATCCTTATATTCTTCCGAAATCTCACTGTTTAATATATCACAGATCTTTTTCAATAATTTTAATTACTTCATAAGGAGTCTATGCAAGCTTACTCAATGTCTGCGTCAGAGACCCCTTTATCTTAAGAATTATCGCATTTTATTCAATATTAAATTATCCTACATCAATTCTAATAAAAAAATCACGTTTAATTTAATTTCGCTATTTATGGTGGACATAAGGCGTACATCAGCTTTTATAGGCAACTCGTTGCCAACTCAGAAATTAGTAGCGTAACAAAAGAAAAAAAAGAGAGATAGTAACTAAAAAAACTGAAAATTTAAAAATTTAAATTCACATATGAAGCTAATTGTATTTAAAACATATTGAATAATCAATACATGGCATAAATTTCTTTTAGTTTTTTGCTAATAGAAAATATGTAATGTTAAAATAAGAATTAGCAGAAGAAAATATAAGAGGTGGTTGCATAGATGTTGTTACTGGCGAGCCCCCACCTAGCATACCAGGAATCTCTAAAGAAAGCTACCAATGAATCTAATGAGTAGTATGAAATAATAGAGGATGAAGAGGTCAAAATTGCTAATAGTGATAAAAATAAATTAGAAGATCAAATAATATTTAGTTTAGTTAATTTATATTATCATCCACTTTTGAAGCAAAATGAAATATTTTTCTGGATCCGCCTCGTAATTTGATGCTGGAATAGAGCCAGCAACCCTCTCTCCAAACATCCATACCAGCCTGTGGGTAAGAAATTTTGTTTCAACGGATGTGGGAACATGTCCGCTTATAAGGTGTTTTCATTAGCGGAACCGGATTTCGAATCATAATTTCTCTCAATTCGCTGACAAAAATATACTATCACCATAAACTCTGTCATCTCACTAGCCAATTCATCATGGCCAGAGATAATTAGTTGAAGCGATGCCAAAACTCTAAACGAAGATCTGCTATTAACGGTTGTACAGATATTATTAAGTAGCTAAGAAAGGTCAATGATTTAAAAAAAATAAAGGGATTAAACCATCAGATTAGATTGAAGGCATAAAATTACTGATAGGAAATATCAATCAGCATAAAATTATGCGTTTTCAAAGTTTTTAAGGCCTAACTGCTTTGCTTATATAGATTCACTATCATGCTGTTTATGTTTCTTTTATTAAGATTCAGAGACCAAATCTTTTTTTAAAGATTAGTTTTTGAAAAATTGGTGTATTGATCTAATTTATTAGAAACTGAATAAGGTCTCAAAAAATTTCCATTAAATGGAAAGTGGACGAATGAAGCTGTGATTGCATTGTTAAAAATTTCTCATAATCTAATTCTAATCTGGTTGTACTGATTAAACTATTTAAAGTTTTATGCTACTGTTTTAGATTGTTATGATTTTAATTTAAAAATTGAGATGTATCAATAAAATATCTAAGAAAGACGCCTTTTGCTCTGGTCCATAATTTACCTAGAACTGATCCAGATGTTTATTTATTAATTAAGTTGTGAGTTTTTAAAACTTTTAAATACTTAACATCATTTGAAGGCTATCCATTTTAATATTTGATGCGAACTATTTTGTATAAAAATTTTCACTTTGGATTTTTGCATTTCACTTAGCGTTCATTATATCCCCAAAAAAACATATCATAAGTGTACTATAAAACCTGTGACCGGTGGTTGCTGGTTCCTAATTAAGATAAGCCTTCTTGTGTAACATTAATTTATTATTAAAACATATAAGGTTACGTTACACACAGACACGAACAGAGAGTGGACAAAAAACACGTCAACACATAACGATAACAGAGGCTTAACTGACTGTCTCTCTAAGCACTCGCCAGAGGGCGGCGTGTAATGAGTGAATCATAGTGTAGGGGAAAGAAAGTGCTATAGTCTCCCCCTCTGGCTGGGCCGACGTCCCGGCAAGTAGCCAGTACTAGAAGTAGGAGCTCTTATTGCAGTCTGTGTTCTTGTTTTTGGCCTTTGGTTTCTCTGGGCAAAGGGTTTAAGCCGAGAAGATTTTGGCACAAACAAAGTTCCTTGATTTGTGGCATGGGGTGTCACGGTAATTTTTGGTTCAGATGAAGCGTCGTGATTTGTGGCATGGGGTGCCACAGTGACTTTTGGTGCAGATGAAGCGTCTTGATTTGTGGCGTGGGGTGCCACAGTGATTTTTGGTGGTCGACCTCGCTTTCTGAGTGGAGCAATTGCTTTGAAGCCACATCTTTAAAAGGCGAAAGTGCAGAAACATGATAGGTTGCAATAGGTTCTGACGGCTTGTCAAGACTAGAAATAACATATGATGTTGGCGACTTCTGAGTTAGTATAAGGTATGGACCATCACGTTTGGGCATAAACTTTGAAGTCTTCTTGTTTTTGGCTTTGCTAATGGGATGCAAATTTACCAAAACTTTATCACCAGGAGAAAAATAAACAGTTCTCCGATTTTTATCATAGTATTTCTTCCGTTGATCTTGCTTCTTTTCTATTCGGTCTCGAATATCATTAGTGATGTGCGCAAATCTTTTGAGATACGGGGTTATCTCTAGAACAAAGTTATCATTTTCAACCACGGCTTTGAAATTTTGCACAACATCGTCAACAGTGCGCAGTTCTCTTCCAAATTGTAGGAAGGCAGGAGTATGTCTTGTAGTATCACAAATAGTTGTATTCATGGCAAATCGAATTACAGGGAGTTTCGAAGGCCAGGTATCATGTTCATCTCCCACAAGTATTGCTAGACGAGGTTTAAGGTCTCTGTTTTTCCTTTCGACAGGGTTTGCTTGGGGAAAATAGACTGGAATTAAACATTGGTCTATATTGAGAGTACAACAGATTTGTTGGAGTACGGAACTAATGAATTGTGATCCGTTATCACTGATGATTTTTCTAGGTATGCCATACCGCATAAACACTTCTTCGATTAATGTTGTAGCACATTCATGTGCGGTGGCATGAGCAAGAGGGAATAATTCAACCCATCTTGTAGCACAGTCTGCCACAAAATCCACTGTTTTCTTGTAGCCGTCCGTGGTAGAGGACCAAATAAGTCAATCCAAGTATTGCATGTAAAAGTGTAAAAGAAAATTGTAATTGATTCCTTGTGTGTATTTTTAGTATTCCACTTAATTAGATAAGATTATATTAATTGGACTTTATCATTAAATGAAATAATAAAGATGCTTAAGGATGGTTTCAATTAAATTACTTTTCATAATTTTGTCTCTGTTTGCCCTAATATAGGAAAAAAATATTCCAGTTCCAGTCACTCCATCAGCTCCTTGGAGTATGGACGCCAACTTAATGCATATAAGGTACATAGTTTAGGGAAAATTAGACAAAATACATGTTTCATGATTCTAAATTTTATCTAATGCCGGGTTTACATTTGGCCAGTTATAAGACGGCCAGTATGCAGCGCATGCTTAGAAAGGCTGAAAAATGCTGTTCGGTCGATACCAAGTAATTGTCTCGACGGAACAACATGCAACCATATCGATTTTTCTTCTTATTGAGTTTGTAGAGTGTGGCGGTTTTTATGGAGTGAAAAGACAGATCACTAACCATCGATTAATTCTGAACTTTTTTGCTCTTTGTTCTTTCTGATGGGAGGATTTAAAAATTTTTTTTAACCTTCCCTTTTTTTTTTCTACTCCAGGGACGCCAAAGCGCCAATTTAAAACTAAGTCAAATAATTTAATTACATAGATTCTGGAATGCCAGAATCTATGTTAGGAAATTGTGGCAATCATAAACCAGCTCCCTTCTGCTCATGCGCTACCTACTAGCCGTCTTATAACTGGCCAAATGTACATCCGTATAAATTAGCTAATTTAATCGAAATATTTTTTTTCATTTGAGTAATTTTTTAAAATTTATTTAATCTTCGTAGTGAATTTTGTTATAATAAAATTCTGTCACAGAGAAGAAATAATTATTTTGATAAACTTATATCATTATATATTTTTATAAACTTATAGATTTCTAGCTTAAAAATAAACTTATATTATTATAAATTTTAAGTAATATATTTTTCACAAACTTATGTGAGAAAATATATTACTTAAAATTTATTTTTGCTGGAATCAAAATTTATGGTCTAATAAAAGAGTGTATATATATGTTTCATTTGAAAATAAAATTAACATGCTGGTTAATTGTAATAGATTATAGCCATTTTTTTATAAAACTCATTAAAAATTATTTATAATACAGTAAAAACACTTTATTCACGGGGTATAGGTTCCATAAATATGCCGCGAATACAGAAACCTTGAATACGGAATGGTAATTTATACGGGACTATTGGGGATACGTTCCTTGGTGACAAAATAAAATAAAAAAATATAAAAAAATCAATTTAATTGAAGTTTTTGAACATTTTGATTAATTATCTTAAGGCTTAGGCAATTGTTTGAAGAATTTTGTAATTTTCTCTTGCTTGGCTGTTTTCAAAATCGCCTTCAATTCAGACAGATACGCAGCAGTCGCATTAGCAATTTGCCTCTTAAAAATAAGACATCGTTCCATAGACGGATCAATGTTCATAAAGAAATCGCAAATCTCATTTGCCATTCTTAAACCTTCTCTAAGATTTTTCAAATTAAATGTCACGTTTCCAGTGCTTGTTGAAGCCTCTTCTTCAATGGGCTGAGAATTAAGCATTTCCTCCAAGTCGGTTTCAATCAGATCTTCATTTTGGGATTCAAGCAATTCCTGAATGTCACTTGATTCCATCTGTTCGACCCCATCTCGTCCTACTCCATTCACGATTTCGGCTATGTTTGCAGTTTGTATTTAACAACATACTTTAGACAAAGTTGAAATAAGATCTATTTTACTTTTTTATTAGTCCATTTGACGGCATTTACAAAGGATATTGTGTTGGATACCTATTAGAATCCTTTTATTATTATGTATGTACTTATTAGATCCGCGAATAAAGAAATTTTTACCCGCGAATATAGGAATTGGGTCACATTTTTTTAATCCGAGAATAGTGAAAACGCGAATGAAGAAAGTGCGAATAAGGAACTTTTACTGTATTTACACCTACTATTTCCAAATTATCTATATTACTAACAGGAGAAAAAAAATTAATTTCTGTTAGGTATTCTATCTGATTCCTTTTTATAGATTTTCATACATTCCGGAAAACACATATTTGCATTATTTATATTTTACTTCTTGTTTTCAAATTGTACTGTAACCTGTATTTGACCTTTTCTAAGCCTGATATCCTCTTACTTCCTCCATATTTCACTAATTATGTTAAGAGAAAATGAAGGAAGTCATTAGTTTCAAGATCATGTTATAGACGAATGAATTTGGATAATCGAGAAAACATTAATTCATCTGCTGAAACTGTTCGTTTGATTTTCAAATGCTTCCATTTTGCCAAAAAAATATTTTAATTCTTATAATGATATTTATTTTTTAAAAACAAAATTAAATTTTTAATCAGTTTCATTAAGAATATAGAAAAATTTTGAGACAGGCAAACGATTTTGAATAAATTGGTTTCTAGATATTTCGCGTTTTATTATTATTTATTTTTATTTCTATAAAAAACTTGAGTAATTCTTTTGGTAATCTATCTTATTATTTGTAGGGCTTATTTGACATTTTCGTCACAGTCAATGAAATTTTATCTCTGCATTTTGTTCAAAATATCTACATGAAGAATAAATTTCTTAAGAATAAAAACTAGATAGTTCTAAAGAATGTTGTATTAGTTCTAAAAACTAGATAAATTCTGCAGAATGTTCTAATAATTCTAAAAACTAGATAAATTCTAAAGAATGTAATCTGTGCAAATCAAATTTTTAAAGAATAAAACTTATATATAGAAGTCTTTTTATAAAATAACATTTCCCCTTCACGCATAATTTTATTAGTCAACTTTTTTCTCCAATATTCTATTTTCTTCATATTATAATACGGCTGAAACCAATGTTATTGAACATATATTGGGAAATACATTTTAATATTGATTAATATATTATTCAAGATTGAAATGCATTTAGCGTATCATTTTATTAATTAAAGTATAATGTTCTTTAAAACTTGATGTAACTGATTACTTTAGGAAATATATTTTGTTCTAGTGTAAGCAATTTTTAGAATTTTATTTCTAAACTAAACTTTATATAGTGGCAAATTCTTCATTCGAAAAAAAAAAAAAGAGAAAAAGAGGTTGTTTTGTGTTTAACAAATTTAAATTTTGCCCTAATGAATTACTTTAAACACTATAATTAAGAGATAAATATATTTTAGCATATTATTTTATTAATTCAGATATAAGTAATTTAAAATCTGATGTTACTGATTTCTTTAAGAAGTATATTTCTCTCTGGTGTATGCGTTCTCTGGAATTTTAATTCTAAAATAAACTTCATAAAGAAACAAAAAAATTTCAACCCCCCCAGAAAAAAAAACGTTATTTTTTTTAAAGAATTAAATTTCACGCTAAGGAATTATTTAAACATTATTTTTCAATTTTAGTTTACATTATAATATTACATTATTAAGTCACACTTATTCCGAAAATTCGAATTGAAGAAGAATTTTTTTCTGCGTAAATATAAAGCGTATGGAATTGAATTGGTTGATATTAAACAATCTTAAAGTCAATTCTTTGGCTATAAAGACTTTTAAGGCAATAGATAGAGATGGATGGATTGATAAATTGAGAGAGAGAGAAAAGTCTGAGTCACTGATAAACAGTATCAGGCTTTGCCCTTGAACTTTATTTCGTCACCTTGCATCCTTAAAACTAATATTATTTATAAATAAATATTAATGAAACGATATATCTGAGGAAAAATCCTGCCTTTTTTATTGATGTCAAGAAAGTAATTTTTTCATTCAAATTCTTGAAAAAAAAACACGATAAATCTTAGAAGCGTGTGACGTGACCCGAAATTATTAATTGGGAAAATAATATCTTTTAATTTAATGACTGTTTGGAATTTTCTTTCTTAATAAATTATTGTGTCAAATTATATATTCTAATATTTTTTTGTTAAATTCTGTTCAGTTTTTTCTTTTAATGATTTTCAGTTTCTGCTTTCATTTCTACATTCTTTTATAAAAATTGTTTTGGTCATTAATGGATTACTATATCAAGTTTTCAATAAAAATTTATTCCTCATTATAATTATTTTAGAATCATTCAATTAATATTTCTTTAAATTCACTACCAAATGATGTAAATAATTAGTTGGAACAAAAATTTTAATATAATCTTATTTACTAGTTTCAAATTATATCCTGAAAATATGAAATTGTCATCGGGAACATACAACCGAACAAAATTCAGAAATCCAGATCATCAGGAAGCGGCAGGAAAAATCATTACAAAATATTATTTAAAAAAATATTTAAATTTGAATTATAAATCATGTCGTGAGAATTGATCCTATTGAAATTTACAGTAAATGAATATTTAATTGATATTAATATTTTAATTGAATGATAAAATACATTTCCTTTCAACAGTTACGAATCAGGTGTGCTAGAAGATCCGTGGACTGTTCCACCTCAAGATTTATATCGCATGACAAAGAATCCCTTGAAGTCTCCTGAAGAACCTGCAATACTCGATATTGAATTTAAAGAAGGTAGTGTAAACGATTTGATATCAATGAATAAATACTTATATTATTTAATAGCTTTTAAAACTAATACATTTAAAAAATTCTGCAGGGTTAATTAATGTTTTCCAAATGTAATTAAAATATGCGATTTCCCTCTGAATCAGCGAAGTGTATTAAGGAACCGATTTCATTTAGTTCCAATATTACAGAGTATGTAAGAAATTTGTGTTTACATGGATTCAAAACTTCTTCCGGGCATTCATTAGAAAAATATCTCAGTTTTTCTTCAAATTAAAAGAAATTGCACACAAGGAATACCTTCACAAAAAGCGAATTGTCAATAAAGAAGACTATGCTAAAATCTTAAAATCTATGATTTGATAAGATGCAAGCTATTAGTTCTTAAAATTAACTGCTGTCCCATTAAGAAAAATTTGCCAACTGACTGGTCGTTTCTGGTGTCAAACTGTGATCAATTATTGCATTATATTATCTCTACTAATTACTTATTCTCCTGATCTTAATGCGATTTTGTTCTTAAATGAAGTGGTAAAGATTCTCACGTTCCGAAGAAGTGCATCGAAAAACGATGATGGCCCAGGAAGATATCACAATACATCTTTGTATGATTGATGACAAAAATGCATAATTACACAAGAAGTCATTTATAAAAATAAAAACAGCAACAAATAAACATGTTCTGTTTGCATTCATTCTTCCATAATAAAATAATTTTCGGATTTTTTTTAACGTAATAGTATAAATAAATGTAAATGCAGTTTATGCTGGCAATATAATAAGTGTGAATAACTAAAAGTTAAAGCAATTAAAAAGTTCCCATTTTGGATTTCTTATTCTTTCCTACTTTTTATATTCTTTACTTTTCTTAATATTGGAGAAAGTATTTTGAATTGCATGCAGCATATAAATTAAATTGTATAAATGTCAGTTCAAGCATTAGATTTCAGTTATACTTAAAAAGAGATTAAAAAAATCGTAGATTTTATTATTTATTATTATTATTCGTACAAAGCTAATGGTAATAATATAATTTTAACTGTCTTTTAATTATTTCTTTAGCATATATTTGTGTAAATCAATAGAATATGATATCGTTTAATTTTTTGTGCTGTTAGTTTTCCAAACAAATTTTAATAAAATGCTATATTTACCAATAAAAAAACGCAAGAATGCGTTAATTGTTTTTCTTTAATAAGAACTAATTTATCGGAGAAGATAAAAATTTGTCATAGAAAATTATAATGTTTTTCTGAGCTTCTACGATATCGGAATTAATTAATATGAAGTAATTGCATGCATAATAATATTTTGAAATACGGTTAATACTAATTATACCTATTTATTTTTTTAAATTATAGCTTTAATAAAAAACCATAACTGTGCATTATTTGCCAGGAAATAGTTGAAAATTATTTGTTACTGCTGCTTTGTCACGGGAAGACGCAAAACATAAAAAATAGCAACTATACAGACTAGTATTGTACAATTTTAGCAGAAAGAATGCAATCTGCTTATATTTTTATTATATTCCCGAAGCCATCGTGAAAATCCTAAGTTCTTGTAAGTCTCACTTGAAGAAAATTGATTGGTTCACGTTTCTATGGCAACAGATTTGAACTATATTTGTATTTGAGCATTCTTTTCTTAACAGATAAGAAGGATTTCGGCGGAAGAATTTTTTTCTTTAAAAGAGAGAAAAAAAATTGCAATTTGACATCACTTTATCATTTATTTTTTAAAGAATTACATTATCTTTTGCACTTAAATATTCTTAACATAAAAATAAAATTTTAATAAAATAAATAATTTTTTTATAGATAAGTAATTGATAAGAAATGGGACGTTAGAAAATAGTAGCATTGAGTTCACCAACCTGAAAGCAACAATATTCCTCGAATTTTCAAGTTCTTCAAAGTAGATCCTAAAGTATTTCAGAGTTGAAACTTGACGGGAGATTTAAAACTGGTTAATGCTATAATGATATTCAGAATATTTAATAAGATCACAGAATTTTGGCGTAATTAAATAGGTATAAAAGCACATTGGTTTGTGAATAGCTAATTAATAGCTTTTTAAGATCAGTTAATATCGGTTGAAAAACTGTAGTGTTACAAGGATATTAATTTGTAAAAAACTCATTAATTTCTTTTTCTTTAGATGAAAAAATATCGTTTGGAGTATTATTGTATTGTTAAAATTCACAAATTTAGAAAAGTGCGAAAAAACTGCTGTTTCAAAATCAAGGCAAATGAAAGTTTTCGCTAAAAGAAATAAGTTCTATTTCTTTAGAATAATATTTTTTTATCAAGTTTAGGCTCAAATAATGTTTACTTCAAAAATGTAAATTATACGATTTATCAACTAAGCAGTTCTGAGAAATCTTTAGCTAAAAGTTTAGAGAATAAAAATTAGATGCAAATATAAATATCGTCTGATTCTGTTTAACAACTTTATTTTCTCGCTTAGATGGAAAAACTTATATGAATTTTTATTTTTTGGATACACAATTTTTACATTGTGAATCCAATGTAAATATTTCTGTAGAAAAGTTTCGCATACCAGATAATAATTAATGCCATTATTTCCTTAGCATATATGTAAGTATTTATAAAATATAATTTAAATAATTACGTATATAGATAAAATTTACTAAGAAAACTGGAATAATTTTCCACTTTTGTATATTATCAAAAAAGACATTATTTATTTTATAAAATTTATTAGATTTATTGATTTTATTCATTACTTTATATTATTTTGATTGTTGTATTTTAAATTATTTCATAATTATCAATACCCTCTATTGCTGTGTTATTTCTATATATTTAATATAATGGGATTTCAAGAAATTTATTGCAAAAATATAATATCAAAAATTTCAATTTTATTCTAATTCCTGGGATCAATAATTTTCTATGATATCTCCTGATATGAATATATTGTAGTGCACTTTTTTTTTTTTTTTTTGCAGGTGTTCCGGTAAAAGTCACTAATTTAAAAGATAACGTAACGAAAAATTCTGCACTTGATTTGTTCCTTTATTTGAATGAAATTGGGTGAGCATTGAAGAAAATTGCTATATATTTCTTCATTTTTTTATAATCATATACAAAATGTGTTCTTGAACAAAATTAGTTAGAGAGAAAAAAAGTGAATGAAAAAGTTCACTTAATATTTAATTCAAAAATACATCAGTCAAATTTAAAAAATAATAAGAAACAAAATATTATTTGTATTTACTTTTAGTATCAGACATGAGTTTATTAAATCGCATTTTAGTTCATTTAGTCATTACAAGTGAATTCAATCTTTAAAAGATCTAATTTTTATTCACAGCGGAGAGCATGGAATAGGCCGAATCGACATAGTAGAAAATAGATTCATAGGTATTAAATCAAGAGGTAAGCAAATAAAATTTATGGCCTTGTTAACTTTTTGCAGCGATTGATATAAAGCCATATTTTAACCCTTTGCAGTTGACTGTCTTCTTTCAGCCACCCTTAAAGATGGTGCCGCAATCTAACATCAAAAAAATTAATTATTAAAAATGCCTTTAGAATGTTAAAATGATGTAGATTTCTTTTTTCAGTGGTATAAATATATTTTTCACTGAAACTCAAGTTGAAGCAGTTGCACGTATTTATTTTTTGATGTAATAAACAGGTCCATGTATTAAGTGAATAATTAAGCATCAATTATTTTTCAGACTGCAGAGGGTCAAATTTAAATTACGATTCAAAACTCGATATTAAACCGCTTTTAAGTTTCCATCGTTAAAGTTTCTCCCCCGTTTACGATGTGTTTATAGATACTCTCAGAGTAAATTTAAGTATTAATTATTATAATTGGTTTCTGGAAATTTGCACCTTGTCTCTCGATTTACATCATTATTCTTTTGATCACTTGAAAAATATAAAAGCGGGATAATATCATATTTTCGGTATTTATTTTCACCAACATTTTATTCCTTTACATCACTTTCCTTGTCATATGTTTTTCATGGATATTTTTCTTATATAGTCGATTAATCCAAAACATAAAGCTCTCAGTATTTAATTACAATAGTTCATTTTTTATTATTTATGTATAATTTAGCATTCTATGCAACACGAGCAGAATAAAAATATGTTGTTTTTGTAGTTTCAGAAGTAAGTATAAAAATATAAACTAATTTAACACTGAACCAAAAATTTATTTATTTATAAAAATTAATTTCTTAAGTCAAAAGACATTAGGAAACAAAGCAAAGGAAATAGTATAAATTGAGCAACATATAAATACAAGATGAACATGTAAAAATATATTTAATAAAACGCAACACTTATATGCCAATAAACAAAAAATATACACTCTAGTACAAACGGAATTCCATGAGGAGTTGAAAATTAAAATTTCAATTTTAAAACATTTTGAAGAAGCAAGCGTAGATATATGGAAAAAAACTTAAATGAAGAGGTAATAAATACACAACAATTTAAGAGAGAATACACTGTAAAAGAGGGGAAAAATATAGATGGATAAAAAAAAGCAAAGGTAAAATTAATACAAAAAAATAGTTTAATTAAGTTTAATTTTTAGGAGCAAAAATTCGGGATTATGGAATATTATTATTTAAATTTACAATATGAACAAATTCTCCAAAAGATAGGAAGGGAGAACTTTGTATTATTATTACTCAATTGAGTCAATCAACTTATTACTACTCAATTGAGTCAGTCAAGTTATTACTACTCAATTGAGTCAATGAAGTTATTACTACTCAATTGAGTCAGTCAAGTTATAACTACTCAATTGAGTCAATCAAGTTATTACTTCATAATTGAGTCAATCAAGTTATTACTGCTCATTTGAGTCAGTCAAGTTATTACTACTCAATTGAGTCAATTAAGTTATTACTACTCAATTGAGTCAATTAAGTTATTAATACTCAATTATTTCTGAGCAAAACTATTCCTAATTAAGGAATAATTTTCAATTCCAACCAAGAATAGTCTACAACAAATTGCTATTACTTTCTAACCAAGGTCGGAAAAGGGTTGAAACAAAACCCGAGTTTAAAACTGATGTAAAATTTGTACAATTGATGATCATATTTCAATGAAAACATGCTCCTCAGTCTCTCCAGCAAGTCACTTTTACACTTAAGCTTAGTTTAATTGCATTGACGTCCCTTTTTCAAGCAACTCTAGGGTTATTTTTGGACGAATATCAGAACTTTGAATCGCGTTCATGATGTGAACAATTGACCTGGAAACCCTTTCTCCAAACTTCCCTACCACACAAGTAAGAGGACATTTGGTCTCGAAGGATTTAGTGAGCTCTTTCTACATATTGGCTTATCTTTAGAGTTGATAGTAGCCTGCTGAACACTTTTAGTCATCATTTACAGTTTAGTCATCATTTACAGTTTTATTGAATCTTGTCTGTAATGCAGCGTTATTTCAACATAAATTCAGCTTAAAAATATTTAATCATCATCTTGTTTGTTGAATGCTAAATTCTTTATCATGGACATTATTAATGAAGAAAAATTACATGTTAAGTTATGTGTTTGAGTACCCACTTGTGCAACAGAGTTATTTAAGATTTAAAATCTTTTCAATGCACCGTAGTAAAAAGAAATTGAAAATGAACATTGCACTTATAGGAATTTCTTGACTATATAATTCTTGTAGAAATTAAAAAAAATAATATGTAATTTTGCAATATATTATTTTTAAATAAATGACGCAAAAACAAACAGATATTTTAACATAAGTACATCTTCAACCACTTGACGTTAGTTTATAATATGTTTTCAAAAAGATAGACATTATTTTTATCAGCAGAGATAAGTTTAAAATAAAGGAATTGTTAACAAATAATTATATCTGAACACTTTTTAACCATCACTTATATTTTTAATGAAAAATATAAAAATTCGGCCGTGAAATAATCAAAGGACATTAAATGTCTGAATAGTTAGAAACAGTAATCTGTAATCTGTAAATAGTTAGTAACAGAAACTGAATAGTTAGAAACAGCAAAATATTTACATATTATTATTTAAGCTGGACAAAATTTTGGGATTATATCAAATCAAGATACTACTATGTTTAACAATAAATATTTAGTGAAATGTTTTTCCTTATTTCTCTAGCTTAATATTATTATATTTTACAGGTGTGTATGAAACTCCTGGAGGAACCATTATTCATGAAGCCCATGGAGATCTAGAGATATTTACTTTAGATAGGGTAAGAGAGAGCTTTATTTATTTATTTTTCACAAAAAATAGTAATTGATCCAATTTCGAGTCAAAATATGAAAAAAATAATAATGGAAAAGAAATTAATGGCTTTAATTCGGAATCATTTTATTATTTTCTAACAAGAGTGATTAAAATGGAGTGATATCTAACATGGTTTGAATGCACTTATAAAATTATTTCATATATCAGTGTTAAATAATCAAGCCTAATTGACAAGAGCGGCTGAAGTGTTTGGGAATTATTAATGTCCTTTTAATTTTAGTGAAAATTTTAATTGAAAAAAACTTTTTTCTTAGCAATTAAATATAAAATTCTAATATGGAAAAAAATTTAAAAAGTGAAACATTTATCTTTATACTTTAGTTCAAAATAATTTTTTTATTAATTTATTTTATCATATAAAAAAACTGAAAAGAGGAACTTTTAAAAATAAAGTAGTACGTGTAATTTTTTAAACGAATCGTGACAAAATAAACTAATTTCACAGATAATTAATTAATAACATTAAGATTACAGCTAATTAAATAATTCTTAATTTTAAATAAATAATTCTTTTAAAGTATAAAACATTGTGAAATCATACACTTAAGTTAGATCTAATTCTGCATATCTCATTAAAATTAATTGACTGCAAGAAATAGAAAAGAAACTATGTAATTCGAAATATAATTCCAGGGCATAGCTGTATATAATGGTCAAACTAAAATAAAAATCCTGCACAATAAAAAAATAGAAATATTTCGATGTCAATGACTTCTTAAAACCCGCCAACTTGTTTGACAGTTTAACGACTTTCGTTTTCTCTTCTTGTAAAATTTCTTCAAGACAAACTAATAGATTTCATTTTATTTCTTGTCTTGTAACTATAATACGATACAGATTAGAATCTATTGTATCAAAAATATTATTTCCTTTAAATTAAAACGAGAAATTTTACCAACCTTGCTGTAGTCATTTTCTTTATTGTATCTGAATCTGATGTATCGTCTTCTACAATAACTTCTACAATTAGCTCACGCATTTCTGTAAATTCATCGATAATATGTTATTTTTCGTATGAATCCAACACCTTATCGACATCACTATGAGCAACTTTGGAATGTAATTGCTTTACAATATTGACAGCATTTTCCATGTTTGAGAGATTCGATCAGTTTTGGGTATTATTTCCGGTACATTTTCTTTTGTCATTCAGGATTTTCTATTTATATTACGTTCTAAAGTTTTAGACTACAATGAAATTATTTTATTCAGAACTTTATTTTATATTGCATTCTAAAGTTTACAAGACAATTTTTATGAATTTTATATTTATATTGTATTCTAATGTGAGAAATATTTGAAACAGCAGGAAAAAAAATCTGGAATCACATTATTTCCAGTTTACGAAAGTCAAGATATTATTTTATTGCAATTTTATGACGAATATCCATTCCTGTTACACATTCAATGTAATCCATAAAAAACTTTATAGGAAAACATTTGTGAAATCTGAGAGAAGAAATATGTGCCTTATTTTCTTCCATTATGACTATTACAATTTTTTTGTTTTAATTTAAATGAAAATTTTAAACTAAAATTGCAGTGAGGTCAACGCTTTCAAATTGTGTTTTCGTTGAAGTATAACACTTCAAAATTTCAGATTCGATCTTATTTTATTTCAGGAAGTATATAAGCTGAAGAAAAGCTTATCAATCAAGTTTTCAGAACAAGTTTACAATGGTAAGTACGAAATAGAAATAATAATTATGTGAATGATTAGTTTAATGAACTTAAAATATTCGGTCTGTTTTTTTATAAAACAAAAATTGCTGCTAAATCGCATTGAATTATTTTATACGAGTTTTTGTAAATCTCAAGAAATTAAAAAAAAATCTGAAATCATTTGCTTATTCGTAAATTCTGAAATCGTTTTCTTTATTTATTAATAAGGCAGAGTGATTTTAAAGCTGGATGAAATTAAGAGAGAATATTAATTCAAAATTGGTGACTTTTTATGCTCCCATACATAGTGCAAAAATATTTTATGTTTTTCTTATAAGTGGAAAACAAAACCTTGTTATCTAGGAAACTTTATTATTCTCGTAAAAGTATCATAGGTAGGAAAGAATTGTGTCAACAATATAAGATACTTAAAATTATAAAATAACAAGACCTATTAAAGATTAAAGTCTCTATCTAAATTAGGACTTAATCTGATTTGAAAGGTTTTTTCAGTAACTTCTACTATATTTTAAATATATATGATACTTCTTTATCAGCGAAATTTCGAAGTAGGTCATAGCAAAACCACATATATTAATATTTTTACACTGTAAAATATTCACTGAAAAAGAAATTAATAAAAATTTGATTATTTTAGAACCTGTTACTGTTTAATATTGCTAAATTTTAACTGAATTATATTCTGTTTCTGTAAACACAGATTCATAAGATGAAAATCAAATTATATGCAGTTAAGTTTATAATACAAATCTGGTCTTTCATTGCTGTTATAACGCATCTCAGAATCTGGCCAGATCTATATTTTGTTAGGATGTCTATTTTACTTATACAGCAATATTTATACAAATTTTACATAGTTTTTGTTATTCTCATTTCATCTGTAGACTTTAAATTAATTATTAAAACTACAAGGCTTCGCCTACTTGTCACTTTTAAATTATTTTTGAGGATAATGTAGCATGATTTTACAATGACTATTACTATGACACGCTAACACTTTTACATATTCCCAAATATTTTACCTTTGAGCATTCTTAAACATTTTAAACTGACTTTATTTTATAAAAATTCAACTATAAATTTGGAACAGTGCGAAGAAAATATACATTAATAAAATAAAATTACAATCCAAAACAAATAAAAATCAGGAAAATAATATAATTTCTTGAATTTTTCAGGATTATGGTTCAGTCCTGAGGCTTCGTATCTTCGATCCTGTCTGCAGCTCAGCCAGAAGGATGTAAATGGAACTATTCGAGTTCATCTCTACAAGGGTCACGTCCACATACTGGCTAGAAAATCCCCAACCACATCATACAATCAAGAATTAGCGAGGTACAATTTAAATCGCCATTAAAACGTTTTAAAAACCATGAGAAAACAGCATTCTTTTTTTTTTGTTCTTAAAAATTGAATATGAATGAATTTCTTGGAAGAATATCAGAATTATGCTTATATTATGTGTAATGAATAATCAAAATTTTTTCTACCAGAAAAACTTTTTCATTTATAATAGTCATCTATAGTTCAGAATTATAGTTGGGATATAAAAATAAATCACTTATTGAGCTTGAATTAAGAATTCATTAAATATTTTGCTGCATTTAGCTCAAGATTTTAAGAAATGTGACACACGAAGTTTACGAAATTAAAACTTATGAAGAGAGATGGGGCCATTTTACATCTTCAAAATCACCTGAACCAAAAGTCATATCTAATTGCACGTTGTATTTACTTTCTGCTTTAAGTCACGTCATTTAAGTAAGCTGTTTTCTTCCTGTCAATATTTCGTCTAACCAATAAAAATAAAATCGTCAAAATGATATTTCAAGAAAAACCTTTTCTGAAAATTAATAATTAAAAGATAACAGTACACTCCCGAGTAACTGATTCTCTACTTTCCAATCTCCGTACTATCCGGCCTAGTTTTATTTTATCGTAATTAAATAAAACTAGGCAAGGCGTCTATTAAGTTATCTATTAAGGACTTTAAGAAAACAAAAATGAAATTTTTAAAAATTAACTTATGATTACTTTTTTATATCTGTGCAATCATTTATCAGTGAAAAAAAAAGCTACTTTGAACCAATTTTTTTAAGAAATAGACCTACGATTTACATTAACGTTTTGTTTATGTTTCCTGCATTTAAGTTAGTCATCACAGAATTTATGTTAAAATGTGAACAGTTTATATCCTTCAGTTTCTTTTTTCTCTAATAAACTCTTGAAACGTGCAGTGCAGAATATAATCATTTATAAACTATCAGTGCAGAGCCTTCTATTTTAACTCGGCATGATACCGGCAACTGCTTCTAGGATTTCCAGGACCAAGGCTGCGATCACATTGTGATAAAAAGATAGCTTAGAACACATTAAGAAATGAGATAAAGTGTGTTATATCAGTGAGTTTTGGTATAAAAGCGTTGCCTTCTGCTATTGGAAGCCATAGAAAGGAATTTATAGAACTTTGGCAAATCCAGCATTTTTGGTATTCAACTAAAACTTCTGCCACATTAGGCCAGATACTTGAGAGTGTACTGTATATGAAAAATTTGCATCAATAATTATCTTATATGCCGATTGCTTCATATTTCAAAAGCTTTGTATTTAAGCTGTAGAATATGTAAGATTAATTAATTTTTTTGCGTTTATTCCCTTTTATAGCATGGATTTCCCAGGTGATTATGCTCCTATTGATGCTGAAGGATTCATCAAAGTTCATGCTTTAAGGTAAATAAATGCATTTCTTTCTTAGATAGCTGCATATCAGATTTTCTAATTATGTACCAATTTACAATCATTTTGTCTCCTTTCAGATTAAAAGAGCATTTCCGGGCAAAGGGGAAGTAATCAGTTATCTAAAAAGGAATGAAAGGAAAAAATATATTTGATGATACCATATCTTCAACTTGAAATTATATTAATGTATATGTATTTCGTTTTGTATGAAAAGATAAATAAAAGGAAAAAAATATGAAAAATGTATTGAATACGAACTCAAAACTGATACGATTTTTTGAACAAAAAATATTTTTATAGATATTATTAAAAGGAATACTACAGTTTTTAAATTGTGTCAATTATTTTAAATTATTTAGTGAAAATCATTTATTGGTAATATAAGTGGCTGATATTTTCATTTTTATTAAAAAATAATTTAGACCAATGAAAGGATTTTATTAGTACAATAAATAGACATATATAGTAATCCAAAAGACAGAATTACATGATCAAAAATCATAATATATTATTGAAGTGTAAATTTTATGTTAAAAAAACTACACTTGAAATGGTTTTAATCTTGGGTAGCAGCAGGCATACTTACTCTAACAATTAAGGTAAAATCATTAAAATTTCCTTAAGTTTTTGTATAAAAATAGCACTTTACATGTTAAAAAAATGTGGAATTTTTATAAGTAGAAAGGAATTCTACGTATAAAAGGAGAGGCATAAATATTAACATTATTCATATATATTATTGATCCTGTAGTGCTATACTTTCAGATTGTATGCTATTTATATAAAGACATGACACCAACACTGAGAAACAACTTAAATTGAGTAAAAATAAGAGCAGATATAGAGTGATAAAAAAAGATGATATAAATTTTTGAACTTTACAATAAATAATGTATTTACAATAAAGATTTAGTGAGCCTTATATTCAATCACAAGGTAAGCCATGGTGTTTAGATATAGAAAAAGACAAAAATAAAAATAATAAGTGTATTTAGAAAAAAGAAAACATTCTTTTTGCAAAAAGGAAATGTTTAGAAAACGTTCAAGTAGTTTTCAGTCTACTATTGTTAATATTTATTTTTTTAATGAGAAAACTTGCATGTTTAAATCATTATAAAATTTTCTCATTGCAAACAAATAGATAATTCATTTTTTTTTTAAATGAGTATTTTAAAAGACTGGTAAATTATTATTAAGAAAAGAAAGAGACAAGAATCGCAAAATAATTTTTATTATGGTTTCCTCAGTCCATCGTAGAACATCAGCTCCCGTTGCCTTAAAATATTTCCCGCTGACCTGCCGAAAGATTGACCGAGACCGCAATCTCTGTAACCTGAAACGAGAAGTAGAAAGAACTGAGAAAAAAAAATGCTTGAAAAAATTATACATAAAAAGGAAATCTCATTATTGTACTATAAGTAAATTATTTCTGTTTCATTTTTGTGTTTAATTTATAATTAATTTTTATAAGTGTTGAGGAATCTTGAAGTATTTTTTTTTATTAAATTCACGATTAGAAATGACCAAATTTAAAAATATCATTTGTTAGTTAAATTAAATTTTCAGTGATGAATTTTTAAAATTAAAATTTTAAAGTATTTTATTAGCGTATGGTCACAGAAAACACAAAAGTGAACAAAATTACAAAATTTTTCGATGCATTAACGTATGCCAGAAAATTATTGAAAATTAATTATAAAATTACATCTTTAAGGAAATAGAACAATTCAAGTTAAATAAAAGTGTGCAAAAATTATTTCTTCAAATAAATCAAAATTTAAAAAATGTTAACTTTTACATTAAAATAACGTTGCTACATGTCGAGGAAGGTTAATTTAACGAGTTTTAGCTTTAGAATCTTATAACTTTAAACGAGCAATTGTTGTACATTTATTTCGTATATCTCGGAAACGGCTCTATAGATTTGGATTAAATTTTATGTTTGGATAAGGTTTTGCTATTTAAATTTAACTATACAAAAAAAAGCAGGATTTTACAATGAGGATTTTACATGATTTTACTACAAGGATTTTACAATGTCTTTCCAGAAAAAAAAGCAGGATTTTACAATGAGGTGGCGTAATCGAACAATGAAATCTGACATCACGTCTTGCAATGTCTCAACGAAAATCGAATCACATGCAACACCAATCAACGATTTAATCTCTCCTAGAGTGGCGGGATTGTTTTTATAGATAGTGCCTTTCAATGCTCCCCACAGAAAGAAATCACAAGGAATCAGATCGGGAATCATTTTTCATTTTTGACGTCATGCACAAAGCATGAATTGTGATTAGAGCGCCATCTATTAATGATTTTCGTAACTAAATTTTCTAAACTTTTGTATATATATATATATATATATATATATATATATATATACTGGTTTGCTCATTACCTGGAATGTGCCCAGCATACCCAGGCACTGGATTGCAAGGCTGAAATTCTGGAGGATGGTATCCGTCCATTACTGGCGGTTGAGGTGGATAGAGCACTGGACAGCGATACCAGTCGTTTATTTTGGGTCGTTTCTCGGCCACTAATCGTTCCAGTTTCGAGCTGGTCAAGTCGCAGAGATCTTGGTGGGCACCTCGACTGTGAGTGACGCCCATATCGAAGCATTTACCAGTGTAATAGCCAGTGTACCCTGAAAAAACAACATTGAACATTTACATGAAAATTATCTATTATTAAACAAACAAAATAAATGAAAGAATAAAGGAGCTTGAAAAGCAAGAAATCTTAATATATTTATTCATGTATTCTTTTTTTTGGTACTTTTCCACTATACCGGCGCAGGCGTTAAAGTCGCCAAGGATGCAACCAACGCCAAACAGAATATCGTCTCTGGTAACCCTTCACCGCCACATTTTTAAAGCAAGTCGCGGCCATTTTGTCGCTTGATCCAAAATGGCGACTGTATTCTACCGCCAAAAAATCTGCTTGGCTAGATTTGCGCCGGTATAATGGAAAATTACCCCTTTTTAGTATAAGACATTTCAGAACGTTAGAAAAGAGCTTATTACACTTTTCTTGAAAATTTTATTTCTTCAAAAATAATAATAGAACTGGAGCTGTTGTTGTACAGTGATAAGATACTGATATAACATGTGCTGATGGGATGCATTAAGCATTATAAATGCAATTAATTTAGAATCTTGGATGAGAAATATCACTCTTTTAAAAACATATCGAAGAATTTTGGTCTAAAGTGTAAAAAATGAATAAAGTGATTAATTGAATATACGGCTTACTTCCTTTTACTTTATCATTTACGAAGCATAGAGAGAATATTGCATTGGCCAAAATATTTGAATTCGTGATTTCAAAAATTGTCACGTTTCAGATCTTTCGAGTTCGAACGGCATATTTTTGACATTGTCTGCTTGTAATAAAAATATTTAAAAAATTCTCAGAGCTAGATTGATGAAATTTGGCACATTATCTTACACCGAATATGTAGAGTTACATGAAATTTTGAGTGAAATGCATTCCAGTAAATATATTTGCCGGGCTGTTCAAATATAAGTTAACACGATAATTAAAACAAGAAGAGAGTTAGATGGATGCAATTAAGTAAAGGATTCATGATCTAAAAAGAAGATATCTATCAAATTTGGAACCAAAACTATCGAACCATTGACTTTCTGTAAATTTGTTCTTCCGCAAGCATATAAATTCGATAACTCAAAAACGCAGCTTACTTAACTTAAGATATCCGAATACGATCGAAGGAATATTTTTGAAAAATCGGATTTTTCAAAATCTATTTAAAATTATGGTTTTTAGATGTATTGTTAATTACAACACAAAATACTACAAATACAAAAAAAGTATTTGAAATTCTGATAGATTTTGAGAATTAGGAAAATGTTTAGTAAATATTAAGGAAATTTAACCAAAACGGTTAACACTGTACACAAAATTGTAATACAGCAGTCCCATTTTTTCTTTGTACACAAGTTATGGAATATAACGATGAATGAAATAAACCAAAATCTAAAAAAGTATCTTTAAATGCAAAGAAGTTATGGGTAAAAATATACGTATATATGCATTTTTCTCCTCAAATTTACAACTTCATTTTTCTAAAAACATCTATAAATGAGAATGTATTTTACCAAAAATAAAACTTTTAGTTCATTTCATTGCCCATATTATTTAAAACACACGCTGAAATTTTTACGTTAAATGATGAAAAAATATTTATGAAAAAATATGTGACCCTGGATGATAGGTCAGGTCTTCCTTTTCCTAGAGAAGATAAACTGTTTTGGAAAGAGAAAAGTCTGAGCTTCAAGAAATAATAATAAAAAAAATTCGCCCATGTGGTCAATAACCAGTATTTTTAACGTAGTCGGATACCTTAATGTCTATAAATTAAATATATAAAGTCGGGTATGTGATATCGGGACTACGAATGCAGTTCTGTATCATTCTGTATTTTAGTTTCAAATGGTACGAAGCAATGCTATATTATCTCAAGGTAATACTCTATTGTGCTACAAGCACATCTATGACTGTGTTTTGTTTTTGCAGAGAATAGTTCTAAAGAAAAAACGAAGACTTTAAAATATATCAGAAAGTTCTAGAGGAAATAAACAGGCGTTTTCTTGCGTCCATTGCGCTTATTTTTCAGAACACAAACCGAAACTGAACTCCAAACAGGTTTTCAACGGTTATCTGTTACAGTTAATTAAAGTAATACAAAATAAAAGATAGGTAGAGATGACAACAATGCTCTAAAACGCAAATTCAGATTTTTAGTCCAATTGCTAAATGCCAGGGATTAATTGCCAACGATCACACAACAAATTCAGTTAAAGTACCAATTCCACGCCAAAGATCAATATTTCGTAACTAATGTTCGCTATTACCAAGCAAGATACTCGCTCTCTTATCCAAGATGCACAGTTTTACGCAATGAGGAAGTTAATTTCTTTATTAGAAAGTATGCGAGAAGTCAAAAACTGATGGGAGATTACTCCGGCTGGATGAATTAGCATTCATTTATATGTGGCTCAATTTAGCTCATTATAGTGCTCTATTGATCATGTAAAAGAATAATTTTAATTTGGGGATTCATAAAAATATTACAATAAAGGAAACAAACATAGTTACGCTGAAAGGAATCAACAGCTGTGTACACATTTTGAGAAAAAAATAAGTAAAATTTCAAGTTCCAAATTTAATTATTATCAATCAAACTTCCAAATTTAGTTATTATTATTAGAAGTAATGTAAACTATAAGTTACTTTCTCTTATCAAAGCATATTATTTATCGATTTTTAATCACATTTAATTGGCTCTGATTCAATTGATATTGAATTTAAAAAATATTTGTACACAAAATTCTGTAGCGATATACTTATGAATTAAGATATGTATCAAATTATAAAAATTAAAAATTAAAATATAATCTAATAGTCGTTTAAAAAAATCAAATTTTAAGTTTCAAAAGAGAAAATTATAAAAGTGTACATGGTTAAATACGATAAAAAAATTAGTCAAAGAAATTGTTAAAACTAATTCTAATGTTCCAGTCTTCTAATAAAAACTTTTTTTTCGACATTTTAGAATATTAATAAAAGAATGTTTTTTACACGCTTTCTTTTTAAGTTTAAAATTATTTTAAATATTTTGATATTTATAAATATAATATCATTCCATTAATAATATCCGATATTTATGAGAAAAGGGTAAAACGCAATTAGTTCGATTTTCATTATAGCTTCAAAACTTATTTCTTAGGAGATAAAAATAACTTGTAGATTCAAATGAATAAAATTCAAAAACTCAGAAGGGAAAAAAAATACTAGCCGAACAAACCAGGAGCAATGTTTATTTTAGTGCAGTGTTCTAATGCGTTTTTTTCTTTTTTCTTTCTTTTCCACATGATGTCACGAATTCAGCAAATGTACGCTTTCTACACACAAACTTGTCACTCTCCCAGAAGCAACCATTCATTCTGTCAAGATTAGATAGAAATGTCTTCCATTCTACGGTGTTTCACATCGGATTGCTACGCTAAATGCAACTCCAAATGGCAAGAAGCCAAAAGCACCACATGCGTAGGAAGAACTCACGTGAAATGTTTCAATTTTTTGTCACCCTTAGTAAAAAATGATAAAAATAAAATATTTGGATATTTGTATAATTTGCTGCGTTGCCATTTAATAAACTAACCAATGTGGTTGATCCCCTCAAAACTTTCTTGCATACTCTCTAATAAAGAAATCATTCCTGAGAATGCTTTGCATTCAACAGTTACGAAATGCTAACCTTTGACGAGAATTTAGCATTTTTGCCGAATCCATCTTGTTATTCTTGGTTAGTATCATGGTGATTAATTCCTGGCATGGCGTCAATGGTATCGGAAAAGTGTATTTGTGTTTTATTCACCTTTTTCTCAAATGAATGAAACCAAAATTTGACCCAAAATTGCTCTTGTAGTCACAATATTCTGTACCAAATTTGATATATTTGGCACTGAATATTGTGTTTTGGAATTATCGGGTTTATATATTTCTAAAAGTACAGACCGACAGACGCTCAATTACTTATTGGATTTGGTTTAAAATTTGATATTTATTCTCTAGATGTTAAATCTGTGTACTGAAAATTATCTATCCTGGTCTCTACTTTTTGTAATTATCGTGTTTGCATATATTCGAACAGACGGACTTTTTCCGATCCGATTTTACACATTTCATTAACTTAAAACAATATTTTAAAAGATTATTTAGTACATGGTTTTGGAACTAAAACTGCGAACTTTTGGCCAAACTTTTCAATACACATTTTTGTATCAGTTTTATAAATATTTGACAAGCCGGTTTTAGAAAAATTCGTAAAACTGGTAGTGGTAATTTTAAAAATTAATCATAATATTAATAAAGATAATTATTTTCAGCGCACTGGTGGTGATACTTTTTTTCCAATCAAATTTAAAATGTTTTGGAACAATGTAAAATAGTGTACTCGAAATCCACCAAATGGGATAGAATTTATATTTATATAATAGCGTCCATACATAACACCAATAATTTCCTTGAAAACGCCTCAAGGATTTTAAAAATATGTTTCTTCACTTTGATAACGTAGATACAGACTGAAAACATAATACTGATAATCATTTGAAACCTTTTTTTTTTGATAAATCAGTTCAAAAACATCAAAGTAATCAGTGTTTGTAGGCATTATAGAGTTTTATCTTAAGGGGTTCTAAAATCTTGCGCCTTTCATAAACCAAAAGATTCTGATAGGCGATGTTTTTAAAAATGAAATTGACTTGAACTTTAAACTTCTTACAATGTTATCATTTCAAGTTAAAGATGATTTTGTTATTAGAACATGCTTACATATCGAAATTTCGAGTACGTTTAGATACAATATTGTTTTGGTTATATTTGAATTGATAAGATGACGGAAGATTGCATTAAAATATTTGTAATTATTATTATATATATTATTTATTTATTATGTATTTTATTTTGAAATTTCTTCTATATTAATAAAAATGGAGTTTTATACTAAATAATTCACTAAATTACGATGCAGTGGAGCTCTAAATCTTTGCACGTTCTGCGTTCTTAATAATAATGCAATATCTTGGATTATAATTATCTATTATTCGATTCATTTTAATTAATTTTTATTCTGTTCAAGAGGGGCTATTTGTTGGTATTTTTTAGAGACTGAATACAAGATTCAATAATTTATATATTTAAAAGAAAAATTAAAAAGGGGTCACCCAGCATCAATCCCTTTTCCTATTTCACCAATTTTTATTTCATATGGAGGCTCATGACCTTTCTTAAAATTATTAGTCGTTGCCTAATCGCTTTCTCTCCATTCCGAGAGATATTGTAATATGAAAGTTTGACAAAGTTCTCATTTTCCGCAACAGAACAAATTTCGTCCATTTTGTTTGATAATTTTAGCGTTTTGAAGTATAGTTAATCAATCGGAAAGCTCTAGCATTAAAGTACAGGTATATTTACTTTCTCGTACACGAATTATTTAAATAAATAGTACTATAATTATGAAAAAAATTGAATTTGAGATTTTTACGAATCTCCGTGTTTTAAATCTACTTAGATTTAAAAAACGGCCGCTGTGGCCTGGTGGTAAGGTATCGGCTTTGGGACCGGAGGGTTTCAGGTTCCAGACTCCATTCCATCGAAAGACCGTGGTGTGAGGGGGTCTCTTGCACGTTAAATCTGTCAGGCCAAATGTACTCCAGCTGGTGTGGCATGGTGTGGAGAGGGGGGTGCCAGTCTAGGTGTCATCCTCGTCATCTGACCGTGGTTCAAAAGTACGAGGTCCGTCCCAAAATAGTACTCTTTATTGCTTAAAACGGGACGTTAATATAAGCAAACTAAACTAAACCTTAGATTTAAAAAAATATTTTTGGTATTATGTCTGTCTACTGCAAAGAAAATTTAAAAATGTTTTGAGCAGGACGGATGAAATTCAGCATATGTACTAATAACCAAAGCCAATAATCAAAGTTCCAAGAGATGTATTCAACCACTAAAATATCTCTTGTCCCTTTCAATCGAAATTTTTTGCTTTTTACCTGGAATGTATGTCTTTCTGGGATCCAAGTCACTCATATCATAAACGGATTGTCCATAATTCATGGGATTAGTAAATGTGGCATAGGATGGTATCTTACGGTGCTCCGGACGTTCACAAAGCCTGGAAGGAAACGTTGTTGTTCTGGGCTGTAAAGAAAGGAAGTTATCTTCTGATGTGGTTCTCAATAGTTTTTAATCTGGTACTTTTCCTTTATACTGGCGCAACGAAAAAATTGCCAAAAAAGTCGCCTAGGACCACGGTGGCTAGGTGGTAAGGTCTCGGTTTCGGAACCGGAAGGTTTCAAGTTCGGGACTCGATTCTACCTAAGAACTGTCGAGTAAGGGGGTCTCTTTCACATAAAATCTGTCAAGAAAAATGTCCTCCCGCTGGTGTGGTGTGGCGTGAAGAGGGGGGTGTCAGCTTAGGTGTCTTTCTCGTCATCCGATCGTGGTTCAAAATTACGAGGTCGGTCCCAAAATAGCCATAGTGTTGCTTTACAACGGGACGTTAATATAACTAAACTAAACCAAAACGTCGCCAAATAATCGATAGCCGAGAAAAGTAAAAAATCACAAGAAAAAGCAAAATTGCGTTAATTTTCATGTAGTTGTACTTGGCGAGATTGTTCGCGTTTTTTTCACATTGTCGAAATTTGTTTTGCCATTCTCTACGCTTGGCGACTTGACTCTCGTTTTGCTGACACTGGCGACATCTTGCACCCGTATAACGGAAAAGTACCTTTAATCTTGCAAATTAACAATAATTGATAGTTAGAAATATGTTTTATGACATTTCCATGAACAGAATTCAAACATGTCGGATAGAATTTAATTGAATTGTAAGCTATTTCTGAGAAACCTAGTAGCAAATAAGATATTAGAACAAGTAATTAGGAATATTTCAAAATTCATCTATGATGAAGATATTGAAAAGATTCAAACTAATAGTATTCAACCAGCGCTGTTTATTCTACTTGCCATAAAAAATATTAACCATTTTTAAACGTATAGAAATTATTTGCTAAAATTTTGGTTTCTTTGATCTAGATCAAGAAAAATACCATACTAACAGCAGGAAATCGACTGATCGATTGCAGCATCGACTGAAATCGGGAATTCAAAGATGTATTTTGGGAGCTGAACTGGTATGATGAAAGACCGGGTATACCATTCTGATATTGGATGGTGGCGGAATGGCATTTTGAGATTTATTGGTGAACTTCAGGCCAGATCATTTTATCTACAGACACCAAACTTAGCATGTATATATCAATTGGAGGATGAGAAAGTGCACTTAGAGGCGATTGTTAAAATTTTTTATTTGAATTTTAACTAACTAAATTCTAAGATAGATTTTGGAACTTTTTCACCCAAATGAAAATTCTGAAATTATTATAATTCCAAGATTATTTTTACATCATATTAAAAAAAAACTTAGATTTTTAACGACGACAATTTTTTGTCGTATTTTTTTTTAAATTTTTACTCAGTTCACAAAAATATTGAATCATCAGTGAAACTGGCATTTCCGATAAATTAAGGCTGTTTTATAGTGTCTGGCTAACAACTTTTTATTTAGATTTAGTTTATTATAAATATCTTTAAAAGTTTCGGCTAAAATTTGGGGTGAAGATAGATTAGTTTTCTGAACTAACGATGAATTTAATCAAAATTTTTGAAAAATTTCGAAAAATATCTAAGCATTTTGCTATATTTTTGCAAATGCAATCTCATTTTAAGATTATTACTATAATCAAATTTTGTGCATTTTGAATACTGTAATCATCATATGAATAGCGTTGTTGTAGAGCTTATATGTTAATGCTCCTATTCAATTTTTGAAAAAGAGTAATCTCATTCTGATTCTTTTGTAGAAGTTTTAGATCAACATAATACTAAAAACATTCGGATATTTTGGCAGGAAGTTTATTTTTTTATAATATATCATAAAATTGGAAGTAAAAATAAAATAAAATTAGAAAACAAATTGACTTGAAAATTATAGAAATGGCGCAATTTTGCTACTCTTTATATATTCTGGAATAGAATTTAAATGAACTTTTTCCCTATGATTTCGAATAAAATTTTTCTAAATATTGTCACGAAAATGCGAAGAAATAACGAGTTACAAAGTAACACAATTTTAAGTTTATTAAATTTTAGCCATTCCTAACAAGCAGACAAAGGGAAATATATGATCTCACTGCTCGTGGAACTCCAAATTTGTATCTTCACAAAATAACCAGGAAATATATAGAAGTTTATAAAAAGTTTTAGAAGATTCTATTAGATTCATGAATGAATAAAAATCAGTTTAAATTTAAGTCCAACCAAATAATGTCGCGCGGCTGAGATTCTACTCAGTTGATAAGAGAGAAATGATAAACCATTGTTATCTATAAAAATTTTGTTGAATATATACTATTAAGAATATTTTAAGAACATTACTTTAGAACTCTCGAATTAGGCTTAACAATAAATGGAAACCGATTTAAAATTTATTTGCTCAACATATATGAAATCTTGCTTGTTTCTTACCAAAATATCTTCAGGAGGGATGTACCTATTTGATTTTTGTTTATCATTTTCATCCATTTTTAATTTTTCGAATTCGGAGATTCCTTTTCTGCACTCTTCTTGGTATCCTTCACCGCAATGTGAATCCTTTCTAGGAACGTGACCTGTTTTTATAAAAAAAATATAATTGTTAAAATCGTCAGTAATTACTTCATTTGTTTGCATCATGAGCTAAAAATTATTATTTCCGTACTAACATACTAATTGCCTTTGTATTCCAGATTATTCCCTGATATTGGCTGTCTTGGTTGATAAATTATTAATATTATTATGAAAATCGTAAGGTGAGTGTACAGTGAAATATGTTCAAAAGATTGGGTAATGGAAAACGATGCTTTAATCTGTAAGAAAATACGAAGAAAGAGGCGAAAAAACACAATCTAAGAGCATTAAAAGAATTATACTACTGGAAATCAGCGACATGCGAACAAATAAGAAATCGATATTTGAATAATAGCACAAAGTCCTGAACACATCAATTCGGGAGGTGATCAACTCTTGATTTACTTGATTCAGATCCTTGCATTTATATAGGTTTTTACAACAGAGTATGAAATTTCTTAGAAGAATCTCTGAATCTTGATTTCTAATAAAAATAGTGCCAAAATCCTTGTACTTTCCAGAAATTTCATTTATATCGCCAAATTCACTATAACATATCGAATGATCTTCGAATCGGGGACGATAGACCTGGCATCTTCTCTAATTCCCTCTTTTCAGTAACGATAATAATATTGCAAGGACGCCTTTTACGAAGATTCACAATGATACGGAATGCATTTTTTATAACTTTACAAGGTTATTAAAGGGTGAAATCTATACTTATAATAAAGCTCAATGTGTGTGTGTGTGTGTGTGTGTTGGCGCTCTACAGGCCAGACCGTTGGACCTACAGCTACCAAAATTGGTACATGTATACCTTGGAGGTCGGGAATGTGCACCTCGGAGTCCTTTTTTCGAATTTTTAATTAGAATTTGAATTAATTAAAATTTAAGCGAAATTTCGACGTTTTTCCGATATAACTTCCGAAAATATTATCGGATAAACATGATTTTAACATCAATTTAAAGATAAAAAAATTAGCTTTCTAATAGTTTCAGTATTTTAACATTTAACTTAAGCTTCTATTTGTAATGAATTTTTAAAGAAGCATTTCAACTATATTTTTCAACAATATATTTCGGACAAAACAATAAAATTTAATCTGCACGAGCACGTTACGAGTGGATGGGGAAAAATTATCTTTTATCAATAGGTTGCCATCAGATAAATAAAAACTCAAATTAAAAAAATAAATAATTATTGCAAATTAAACATTTAAAAATGCAATTTTCAGCACGTGTCTGCATGAAATGAAATAAATATGAAATATGTTTTTTTCTTTTTTAAAAAAAGAAAATGCAAAGAATTTTTTGTGACTTGTACAATATTATTAATTAAATAAATCAGCTTTGTTTAATAATAGAAATACATCTATAAAAAAGTCTAAATGAAGTAAATAGCTGCATAGTATGTAGCACGAGTCTATAAATGCTTTAAAAAATGAAGAATATTTAGCTTTTAATTAAAAAGAGATGAACTTGTGATATCAGTGTTTTAATGTATAACTCAAGCTTCTATCTTTAACGAATTTTTAAAGAAATATTTTAACCATGTTTTTTTGAGCACGTGACTGGATAAAATAAAATAAAACAATGCCGGAAGTTCAAATAAAAAAACTATCATCGCAAATCAAATCTAAAGAAATACAACTTTCAGCATGTGACTGGATAAAATAACATAAATATAAAATGAGATATCTTCTAAAAAAAATAAATGCAAGGCAATGGATTCTATGATCGTTTGCAATATATATATAATTAATTCCATAAATTATCTTTATTTACGGTAAACCTGATTGAATTTAGACAGGATATGCATTGAAATCCCGACTTAATGGCATATTTCTATAATCGTTTGTAATATCTGTATCATTAATTCAACAATTTTTCCCCCTTTTCGCTTTCTTTAAAAAACATATTTAACATTTTAGCAACATCACCGAAAAAAATATTTTTAATATTTTGGAAGCATAATCGATAAATTGTTAGAGCATTAAACTGAAAAAGTTTTTTCGAATAAAGTTACCGACTCTTTAACTACTAATAACTGAATCTTTTAACTTTAACTATTTCTTAAATTTTGGCTAATGAATATGTGATTTAATTGAAAATTTTAGAACGCATTACTCATGGCGAACCAGCTGGTCGCCAAAGGCGGCTAGTAATATAATATAATTAAGTTACTAGAATTATTGAGCGTGCAAATTTAATACCATACCAATTTGAATACCACGAAATAAAGTGAAAACACTATTTCGGAGTCAATGTCTAAAGAAAGTATTTTATAAATTTAAATTTTAATATTATCTAAAGCTCTCGCTGGAGTTGTTTAGTTGAAATTAGTTTGAATACCTTCGTAACAATAAAAACTTTATCTTATACTATAATACGAGGAAGGGTTGCCAAGTCGAAAATCGCCCCGGAATTAATAAACTCCGGTAAACTTGGGAATCTGGGGTTTTTGGCCACGAGGAATCGATTGGCGCCGGTTTTGAAGCGCTTCGGTCGAGCAGTTCGGAGTTACAGATAGGATATTTTCAAACTTTATTAGTTCGCCATAATGGCTAATAGGTTTCAAGCGGTAACGTGCTGCAATCTATAGCCAATATGGCGAACTAATAAAGTTTCCAGAAGATGATCCGGAACTGATCTCGAAATGGATGATCCATAACCCATGTGGTGATATGAACCCAAGCGCTCCGTGCATGGTCAGCAAACATGGAAGTGCAGATGGGGATTTCCAATGGAACATCAAGACATGACATCGCTGGTGGACGATGAAAAGCCGAGGTTTAACCGGTTATCTTTTCACCAATGGTTTCACAAATTTTCTTATGGCATGTATTGTTTTGATAAATCACAATTGAAAATTTAAATCTTCGAGTTAGCTTCGATACCTGTTTTCTCCGAGCGGAGCTCGGTCACCCGCTGGTAAATCTTATATCAAATTAAATTTTTAAAAAATTATGAAAAAATTAAACTATAATGGAATCGGTATTATTAAAAAGGCAATTTTTGGGATTTTACATAAGTATAAAAGCCCTTTTCGTGTAAAAACATTTTTCAAAAATTAATTTTTTGTGTTTTAGTATAAAAACAAATTTGAGTGTCAATATTTTTGAAATTTCTTTTTTTTTTCTGTATAAAATTGCAGATATGTTTCAATCGCTATTTATATTTGATGATTGAAGATAGTGCAAATACTTTTAGAAGGTAACGAAATGCTTTATTTGTAGTTCGATAAAGACACTCAGCAAACGTTATAAACAACTTAAGATGAATTTCAGAGTTACTGGAAGAAAAAAGATATATTCAAAAACAACGTATTGTAACTTAAAAACCTATCATAAAAATGCATATAACATTTATATATATATTATAAATGTATAAATTTATATACATTTAAAAATATATATAATGTATAATATATACATTATATATATTTATAATGTCTATATATATTAAAAATATACGTAAAAATTATAAATATATATGAAGTATACATAATATATATATTATACAGAGTGTATATAATAATAAACTTATCATAATATCATAAATTAAGAGAAGCTAATAAGAATGACAAAATATTCAATAAAAGTTTTTATAAAGATCCTGAAAAATGGAAAATAATTGTTTAAATAAAAAAATAGGGAAAAAATAAAATTGTTAATACTTGAGGTGCTCATAAAAATGTTGTATATAAATAGAAAATGTAGTCAAATTTATAAAATATTTTAAATTTTTAAAAAATATTTCAAAATGTTCTTATTTAGAACAATTAAAAGGATTTTCTATCGTTATAATATCATTTTCAGAGCCAAATAACTCACTTCAACGATTTGTTTTAATTTTCAAAATTTTCAAAAAAAGAAAATCTATTTTATTTTGCCGTTTTAATATTTCATAATTCATTGCAAAAATATTATGTAAACACGCATTAATTAAATTTTTAGAATTACAACCAAGTAAATTCTCCTATAAAGTTAGTTAAAATTAATCAATTATTTTTTAATTAAGTTTTGAACATAATAAAAATCATAACTGTGTTCTTAATTGCAGAACTTTTCAAAATCAGTTGATTATTTCAAAACATCGAAAGTATCCTTTGCTCAATTCCATCTTTACAATTATGAAAAGACAAATAAAAAGAAGAAAATATACATAAAGAAGGCGTTTTTGAATCGATAATCATAGCTTAGATAAAAAATAGTACAATTTTTAAAGTAAAATTACACATTTTTTCATAAATAAATAAACACGCTTAGAAAAATAAAAGCTTTCAACTGCTTGAAAAGAAAGTAAAACAGTAAAACAAAAATATCATTCTATTTTACGTCAATAATTTAAAAAAAAAGTACCACAAGCAAAACTAATTTATTTCATAATAAATGGCATTTAATATAAAAAAAATACTAAATAATTTATGCAAAAACAAATTGAAATGCAAGCATTAGAGATTAAAAGAAAACAAAGTTTCAATGTTAATACGTTTTCTCGTTTGTAGAATTTTGAAACTAGACTTACAAGACGATAATTTTTCAGCTGACGTTTCACGGACTTCGACAGACTGAGAGGAAAAGCAATTAGTTTTAAACTGGGCAGTTTAACATCAGAGAATGAAGAATGACTCCGAACCGAAATGAGAAATTACAAGAAATGATCTTGCAAGATGACGGGAAAATCGATGCCTCACAGATCAATATAGCGTGCTTTGTCTAATAAACAAGAGCTAAGTTACAATCGAAGAATATAAGAAAAACTTCACAGAGATCCGAAGATTTTGTGGCTCTAGGGAGTATGAATTTTGAAGATTCTCTTTTATAAAATTTATTTATTTATTTTGCTATTTCAACAAGCTTTTAACTCAACTGACAAACTTTTAGAGGGATTTTTTTTTTTTTTTTGTATTAGGAAGAAGCAAAGATAATGTGTAGGAAATAATTGACTATATTTTTTAAGACTTCCTTGAGGATTTTTTTTTTTTGGAATTACGTCTGTAAATACAATAACTAAAAGAAGAGGAAAAAAAATCACTTATTGAGTTAGGGCAATGAAATTTGGTATGTATAGCCCCAACATCAAATTTTTACATTTTTATAAAAATTTGGAAGAAATTTTTTAAGGTAAAGATTGTCCTTCTAGCCGTATGCATGCGTAACTCAAAAACAAAAAAGCTGTATGGATGGAATATTGTACAGATTTATGACTAGATTTAATTAATTTAAATTCTAAATTTATTTATTAAGAGTAATTATAATTAATTTGATATTTAAGTCTAAATCTGTCAAAGGAGAAGAACATACGATGATTGGTAGTTTTTGTGTGTACGGACGTCGTAAATCAAACTTGATATAGATACTTTTAAAAATATTTATTTAAAATAAATAAAGATATTTAAGATAAATAAATGCAATTTAAAATAACTAAAATTTAATATTTGGTATTGTCGAAAAAATTGCAGATAAATGGTCAATTTCGGACCTAATCAGAAAAAAGGAAGGCTTCCAAAGTGCTTATTCATTATCTCCCTCCCCATAAAATTCAAGAACATGATACGCACCACAATGAGTCACTAAGCTTGAATGTCGTGAGTAGGAGGGAGGAAGGTGCTCGGTTTACGGACTGCTATGACCTTTGCACGCCTATCCCACCTTTAATGCTCGACCCTACCCGTGGCCGTCGAGTGTTTTCCACAAAAGAACTAGAATTAGCAGATTCCCCGAAATTGAAATAAATTCCCATAAAATCCCCTGGTCTCAGGAAAGCAAATACCTAGGAGTAACACTCGACAGCAAACTAACTTATAGACCCCACCTTTTAAATGTTAGAAATAAATTCCGTGGCGCCGCGCGTAAATTTTTCCCCCTACTTGCCCGGAATTCAAAAATGAATAGGGATGCCAAGTTACTTATTTTTACTGCCTATTTGCGTCCAGTACTTACTTACGCATGCCCTGTTTGGGGCCATACTGCCAAATGGAATTTAAAGTTAATTGAAGTACAATATAATAGAGTTATCAGAAACATAGTTAATGCTACCTGGTATATGACAAACACAGACATAAGGAGAGCACTTAACTACCCCTCCTTCAAAGAAGTCGTCAAAAAACTGTCAACAAACTTTTATAAAAAACTAGACTCCCACGATAACGAAGCACTTAAACAAATTGATAAATATCTCCCAGACCCTAAAATTAAACGACCCCGAAATGTTCTCTTACTTTGATCAATGCTATAAACTAGTCTCTTAAAATATTCCCTTACTCTATTATGCCTGTATTTGTCACATACCTGAGTTCAAATAAACCTATAATTCATCAAACCTAAAATCTACCTGTCACTCACATAGCAAAACAATCCCTAAACATGCAGCCAATAGGATAGCTTTCTGTACTGTGCTCTCTCACCCCCCCCCGGACTCTAGCCAAACCTCTCATTGGTCGCCGCCACTCCACCACCCCCGGACCTTGCTCTTCTCGCTCTTCAGGCCTCATTTCCAGTTACTCTTTCGAGCTGTCCACAACAAAGACGCTCTCCAGTAAAGGCTAGCTACAAAAAGCCAAGTTTTCTCAAATTCTTTTCACCATGAGCGGAGGTAGCCCATAACGGGCGGGTACTTCGGTAACTTACAAGAAAGGCCGTCGAGTGATACCTCTCGACGGCCACGCCCTACCGTGCCAGCTCTATATATTTAGGTAATGTACAGTAAAATAGAGAAAAAAAAAAGGTGGGGGCTTATTTAAATGTACGATGAAACCAACCAAGAATCTCTTTGCTTTATCTGTTAGTAACTTTGTAGTATGTACAAGTAATCAACCATAAAAGAATTAAATAATTAAAACAAATTTTCAGAATCATGAAAAATTAAATTATTTCGGAAAATCTAAACTAATTATGTCGGAATTGAAATTAAAATTTTATTCGGAACTAAGCTACAAAAAGTAAACAAAAATAAAACCGATTTATGAAACAAATCTAAATTAAAATAATTTAGTAAACGAAACTAAAAACTGAAATCGTGACTAAAAATTATTTCGGATTCGAACAAGATTAAAATTTAAAATTAAAAAAAAAACTATCATTGTATTTAGTGAGCGCTGATGCAGCTACTACTAAAATACAGATGAATTTAAAAGTTAGCAAAAAAAGTGAAGTAAAAAATAAGTACAAAATAATCAAAATTTTGTTTATTTTGATTTCCTTTTTACTTGGCTTATATTGCTTATTACTACAATATTATCAAAATTATCTTTCAGCATGAAAAAGCTCTATCATAAAGATCTGTCATGACATACTTTTAAATACTAAAATGAGAAGTCTCAACCATGCCGTGTTCTCCAGACGTTGCACCGTCCAAATGCCATTTTGTTTCGATTGGCGGTACACGGCCAACTCAGAAGCTTTCCGTGGAATCACGGACACGACAGCAACATTTGATATTATTTAAGGCTGTGATTTTGCCGACATTCATCAAGTCGTGGGTAATATTATAGGCATTCTGCTAGTCGTAATGATAAATACCTTTATGCATGTTTTGGATATTTTTTGACAACTTTGTTATTGTAGAGAACCATTTGCCAGCTTTGTTATAAAAAATTACAGCTACCAAAGTGTAATGTGAATGGTTAAAGAGTTATAGCCAAAACCCATATTAAAGAAAATATTGAATAGAATCAGTACTGTAGTGATATCTTAATAAGCCAGATAACATCTACGGGAATGATCAATTACTTTTGTCCTGTGGCTATGTTACTAGGCTTCAGACCCAAAGGTCCAGAGTTCTATTCTGAGCACATTTCACCTTCCCACAATGGTGACCTCGAACCATGAACCTTCAACCTTCATGCAACTGTCGTGGCGCCATCTACCCGCAATCAAAGTCGTCAGACTCTCTTGACGCAACAATTCACGCACGCTCACCATAACGCTTGGCGTGACTAAAAAGCTCTCCACTCGCCAAACAAAGATGGGTACGGCGCATTTGACACAACAGCTACATACACCAACCACTCACTCAACAACCAATTCATCATCACTCAATAACAACGCATATCGTTCGTCAACTCACTGGAAGGAGAGTCTGTAGTGATATCTTAATAAGCCAGATAACATCTACGGGAATGAGCAATTATTTTTGTCCTGTGGCTATGTTACTAGATTTCAGACCCAAAGGTCCCTATTCTATTTCGAGCACATTCCACCTTCCCCAATGTTATGTGGCCTTCAAAGCCATTTTATATGATTTACGATGGATCATCTGTCAAGCATAGGCGCGCTTTCTCCGAAAGAGAAGGATCTCTACAGTACTAAGCTTGAATTTAAAATACAAATAGAGTAAATCACAACAATTGTTAAAATTACTTTCATTTATTTATTTTATTTTTATCTATAAGAAGCATTTATTTCCTGGGTAAAGTCATTTCGAGTTCGACAACATGGTAATTTCCTTAATAAGTATGTAAGTGCTCTTATCTTGAAGACACGATTATGACGTTGTGGCAGTTTAACAAATCTTTCTCTCAACGATTCCCCCCCCCCTCCTTTTTTTTGAGAGAGAGAGGGAGAGAGATCCGAGTTTGGAAATCTTATATCGAGAATTTATTTTTACCTAAAATAACTTGATAGTAAGAGGTATGGGCACTTTACTTTTATAATTGATTCGCATCATCTTAAAATATTCGAAAGTATTCATTCTCACGGGCTTTTGATGGTAATAATACAAACATCCATCGGACAATAATCCAACAAAAACTTCTATGGCAAATAGAAATGAGGCTCGTGATCCCATTTTTTTACACAATTATCGAATATGGAAATGGATTAATTTGACACTAGACATTTCTAAAGCATTTTATTACATCATTTTACAAAAGTGAAGCAAAACAGCATCTCTAAAGCTGTTCGTTTTTATGTAATGGGGCCCAAGGTCAAAATTTATGTTTCGTGGTAGCTGATTTTTTCTGCTAATCCATGATGAAGTAAAAGGGGGAGAGAAGTCGATATATTTTTACAATTATTCGGAGATATTTCAAAAGAAAAATGGTTGTAGAAGTAATGGCTTTCGAATGGTTGTGCGGAAATGACAAGTATCGGTTTGTATATATTTTTTCTTTTCTTTAAATGTCTAGTTTTCTGAGAAAATTGAGTTGCGATTATTGAGACCTGAATTCGTTGCTTTGTGGCCTCGTTTTTTTAATGTTAAAAAATAACGAGTTGATTAAAAATAGAAGTGAAGGTTTATTGAATAAGACTTACAACAAGAATTCCAATATTACATTTTTTATAAGGATGTCTTGGGAAAGACGGACATTTTCTGACAAAATGATTTTGATGAAAATATACATTTACAGATTTAAGTCTTTAAATATATTAAATCAGTTGCCTTTGTCGATCAGCTTGTTTACCAGGAATGTTGATTATGCTCAATTAAAATTAAATATCTTATGCATAGCTTGATGTTCATGATTTTCTCTATAAAAGAGTTTGCCTAACGAAGTTAATTCCATTACGTCATAGTGCCTTTAAAAACTGAAGTGCAATCTATTTCAGGCTGCATACTGACTTTTGTGGAATGTAATTTTACTTTAAGATTATTCATTAATATCTTTACACGACCTGATAAAATAATGAAAATACTTAACGGCATTTTTTTTTAAATCCTTCAATGAAATATTTTACAAATCAGCGAAAGTAATCCCTTCAAAACCTTTTAGCTCTCTATTTAATAAATATCATGCCGGAGAAAGCCTTACATGGTACTGGCGTACAATAAGGAGTGATTTATTAAATTATGATTATTTTTTATGAGTGATTATTTTTTATATTAAAGATGAAATATTATTGGAGTGATTTCCCATTTTTGCTGAATCTGTCGTGTCATCTTTGGCGAGTTACTTGGTGATTAAACCATGGCATGCATTTAATAATATTCACAAACTGACTTTGGGCTTTATACATGTTTCTCTCAACCAATTGAAATAAAAATTTGCCATGAAACTGCACTTGTGCTTACAAATTATCACATCGATTTTCATATATTTAAGCCAATGCGCTTTTGAACTATCGCGCTTAATTATTTATGAAAATACAGACAACAGTCAACTCATCATTGGATTTGATTCAAATTTTGACAGCTATCCACTCAAATGTGACAGGTGTACTTGACAGATGTCTTTTATGGAATATAGTTTTACAGGTATCAAAAGATGTGAAACTTGTGAACTGAATCTGATTTATCTAGCTGTCTTCGCTTTGCAGTTATGTTACATTCTGTTGAAATAGCCGAGTTTTCTCTGAACAGATTTTATTCATAATCTCAGTGGTATCTGCTCATTTGGTGTAAAGACGGTACACCAAATTTCAACCGTATAGACAAAATCGTTTTGAAGTTATCTTTATCACAGTAAGATTGACAATCTCATAAATGTTTATTTTGAACTCAAGGATGCCTTAAACGTGGAGATTCATTAAAATCTCGAATTCTAATTACTGTTCTTTTTATATAATACATGAAGTTAAAATGTTAAAATTGAAATGTGCATTAATTAAATTAATATCAACAAAAAAATTAAATGGTGAGAAAATCAGTCAATGCGTTTTTGAATTATCGCGTTTACTTATTTATGAAAATACAGACATCAGTCCACTCATCTTTGGATTTGGTTCAAATTTTGACAGGTATCTACTCAAATGTGACAGGTGTACTTGACAGATGTCTTTTGTGGAATATAATTTTACAGGTATCAAAAGATGTGAAACTTGTGAACTCAATCTTATTTATCTAGCTGTCTTCGCTTTGCAGTTATGTAAACTTCTGTTGAAACAGTCGAGCTTTCTCTGAACGGATTTTATTCATAATATGGGTGGTGTCTGCTCATTTCATGTAAAGACGGTATACCAAATTTCAACCGTATAGACCAAATCGTTTTGAAGTTATCTTTATCACAGTAAGATTGACAATCTCCATAAATGTTTATTTTGAACTCAAAGAGGCCTTAAATGTGCAGATTCATTAAAATCTCGAATTCTAATTACTGTACTTTTTATATAATACATGAAGTTAAAATGTTAAAATTGAAGGGGAAAATGTGCCTTAATTAAATTAATATCAACAAAAAAAATTAAATGGTGGGAAAATCAAACTTTTGTTTAATATTTTCGGTAGCTACGGAAGAAAAATATCCAAATTCCTTTAATTTATAATTAATTAAAATTCTAGTTTAAATTTTTTTAAAGTTATTCCGAAGTCAAATTTTGTAGCGATCCCAACATAAACACGTAGGTCAATCACGGTTCACTGAAATGAAATCAAAATCACTTTTTATTTTGCTACTTAGAAGTTTTTTCCTAGACTCAAAAATGCTCACAAAAATCCACTTCTGAGGTAACTAGAAAGTTCAGAAGTTTCAATTCAAATCACTTTCATGATATGCAAGCAGACAATCTATCTTTGGATAGTAATGCCTTAAACTTGTGCAATAATAATCAAGTACCTGTGTATCCTGGTACCATATCGATTCTAAACTTAGGATCAGATGTGGAATGCTCATGTTTCCAGACGTGAAAGCTGTCGTCCCTTTTTGCGTTATGGTTACAGTCACAACTCAAAATCTGTCCAAACCTTTCTCCTGCGACAGGATGTCTCGCCATGATGTCATGCGTCATCCTTCCATATGTTTTGCCAAATTGATAAAGCTTATGGGGACCGAATCCTGGAAGGTACCCTGTATACCTGAGGACGAGAAGGGAAGGACCTAGCTTTATTCTCGAGTATATTATGAATTGAAATCATTGGGAGGTATAATAACTGAAAGTAATAGTGGATGACAAAGTTAGCGATGAATTCTGAACAAGTTGTATGTCATACATATTTTCTCGGATTAAAATGTTTATTTTAATGAATTCAGCGAAGCAACATTTCCACTTTCATTTCATAAATAGAGCAGTTGCATAACTCTATACTTTTTTTTGGATAATAGATGGGGATGCTTGATTAGGTAAACATCCTACAGCGCATTCATTGATGAAATACTGTTCTGTTAAGTGCAAGCGCGTTAAGGACTTGTCTATTCTTTTTGTGATAGTATTTGTTTTGTGTAAAATATGATCATTAAAGAAATGTTCCCGAAAACATACAGGAACACTTGCTACCACTACACAGATCATGATCTTCATTCCACCACAACAACACAATACTTTCCCCTTCTGAACATAGTTCAAGTATTGAGATCATTGTCGAATCCTTATTTTTTTGAAGTCACGAAAATTTGGTACCATTTACTTTATTTTGATTTTTCGATACCTCATTTTATTTGGCACAAAAGGAAACAAACAGCATACATATATAATGAAATAGTGTTTTTCGGAAAAGAAAATGGACTTGTTAGTGTGAAATCCCATTTAAAAAAATCTTCTTCTTCAATATTCAAGAAAGACTTCAATTTTTATTGCGCGAATCAGAAGTTCTTTGTTAAGACCTTGATCAAAAACCGGCCTTATCCGATTACGGAAGTAGAAGTCAGGAAAAAGAAATGAAAGTATCTCAAATTTATATAACCTTAAGAAGGGAATTTTGCTGATAGAATATGGATTTCAGTTTATAGAGAGTCAGTATAGGCAAGTAAGAGTCACAACTACTCGGAAATTAAAATGAAGACTGAATTTGAGTGATTATAAAATAATTACTTTTAGAATTAGAATAAAATAAAATTTTAACATACATACATAATATCCCAAAAAGTCGAACAAGCGTTTAATTGTCTGGAATTCTGAAACCGAGGTGTTCTTGTTTCTTGATGCTCAATTTTTGAAGTTTCTCTTCTCTGAAATTACAACTATCGCTAATCGAAGTGAACAACATGATGCGGAATCAGCAAATTTCTTTGACATCATGATCATGATGGTTATTATTAGATAAATGTTTACTTGTGATAATTTGTTGTTTCGAATAAATTTGCATTTCTAAATTACATTTAAAATTAGCCCCTCAAAATTTAAAAATAACTGGACAAATATTGCAGATAGAGACAGGAGACATTTTTAATGTAGATAGTTTAATATAAGGAGCATATTTAAAGTACTTTTCCGTATTACGGGACCAACGAAAAAATCGCCAAAAAGGTGCCAAATAATCGCTAGTCGAAAAACGTGAAAAATTGTGAAAAAGTCGCCAAATTTGCGCCAAATTTCACGTAGTTACAGTTGACGACTTATGTTTCGCATTAGTTTGCGTTTTGTTTACTTTGGCGACATTTGTTTTGCCTTTAACTTCGCTTGGCGACTTGTCTCGCGTTTGGCTCACATTGGCGACATCTAAAATACCCTATTTAGTCTTCGACACATGTTACTGCCATGTATATTTTGTATAAAGATTAGAAATCATCAAAGTAAAAAATAAAAATTCGAGATTTTGGCAAATTACAGCGTTTTAGAGTTCCTTGAGTTGGAAATATACTTCTTTTTGGAAAGTATCAGTCTCTTTGTCTATGATAAACATAATTAAAAAACACTTTGAGCTACAAGGTTGAAATTCAGTATGCGGTGTCTAAATCAAATTGCAGCTTTCTATCATATTTTGTGTAAAATTTGTCCAGAGGAAGTCCGTTTGATTTGGTACATAGATTTAACAATTCTAACGTAGACACTTGTCAAAGTTTGAGACAAAACCAATAAGGAATTGACTGTCTGTCAATCTGTACTTTCAGAAATGAGTTAACGCGTTAATTGATAAACATAATGACTTAAATATAAATGAGGATTCAATTTTATGAATGCAAATTTCGACACAAAACTTGTATCAAAAGTTTTTGTTGCTGTAAAATCTTAGTTTCAATCAATAGAGAAAAACTTGTCTAAAGTGCAAAATACGAATTTAACCGTATTTATTAACCATATGCCAGGGATTAATCTAAAAAAACTCACCAAGAATGACGCCATAGATTCAGTAAAAATTCTAAATTTATGCCAAAAAATATTTCATAATTACTGTACGCTAATGCCATGCAAGGTGTTTTTTGGGATAACACTTTTCAGAGAGTATTTAGCTAGCTTGCGAAAAAGTTTTGGAGACTTTCTTCTCTCTGTTTTTATTCTCTATCTGAGGTCACATAAAGTTTTAATATTTGTAATTTTTTACTATCATTCATTACATAAAGTATTTCACACCCATCTCATTTAATGAGTTTTTATAATTGAAAGCATAAGTCTAGGTATAATAATTATAGAAATAAAAGCTTGCTCCACATTTTTGGGATACCCTGTATATATGAAACAATAACAACATGAAAGTTTCTTTTAAAAATCAGCAACATTGAATGTTTCGATATATAATACTTCGGAACATAAAGAAGAGTGGAAAAAAAAAGGTTATTCATAATTTTTATGTACTGATTAATATATAATAGCTTGCAAAGACAATTTTTCCATCTATTGCTACTATTTCACTGTATATTCTAGAGTATGGTGAAATTTTAAAACTGTGATTGAATGTGTTAACATGATAACCATGATGCTGAAACTAAATTCCACCATAATTTTTAATGGCAATTAACTTCAATTAATTTAAATTTTAGAGCTTTTCAATGATATTTCTTACCATGGCTATATAATCAGGTTATTTATAAAATTTTCCACTATATGCGCGAATTATAGATAATATAACGGATTAAACAACGCAAATACACAAAATTTTCAGTGTTTTTTGAAAGAAAAATAATAAATCAATTTAAACTTATACCTATCACTGAGGTAATTACTAAGTTATTTGAAACCATTTATTTATATAAAAACATCATATTTCCAATAAAAATTTCTTGATAGTATAAACTTTGATAAATATTATTTATATACATACAAACATTATCTTGATATTTAAATTATTAGCGAAATAATAGACATGCTTAAACTATGGTCAATTTTCATTTCAAAATCACTTACCCTGGAATGCAATGAGGTTCTGGTGTAAAAGATGCGTGGGGATAATTATAATCTTCTGTGCGAGGCATAATTTATATTAAAGAATAAAATTATATTTGAACAATTTTGCGACATACAAGGTTCCTTCCAATGATTCTTTCAGAGATTTGATATTACATGGCAATGATTTGGGTTCTTTTGAAGTATATGGGCGCTATTGAGTTTTTGAAAATAAACGTGGGTTTCGAGAAATATATCACCAACTGGATAATATATCGTGCCGAAAACCTTGTGAACGAGAAACCTGATTACAGGCTTCGACCAATACACGCAAGTTCAATGATTGTTGTAGGAAAATATCTATATAAAAAATTGATTTAAGGTAAGAAAAAAAAAGGGTGGGGGAGGCGAGAGGACTTTTTTTTGTTCTGCAGATACTTAAGCCGAAAACCCAAAATATCTGAAGTCAAGGGGAAAAAATGTAAGAGTCGGATAAAAATGGAAGAGAAAGTACTTCTAAAGAAAGTAAAGGCATGGATTTACTTTTATTTTTTTGAACTTTTTTTCTTCGTCTTTTTATTAAATCTTATTCAATTAATATAGCATATTTTTCAAATATATACCCTATGTACTAGATAACAATTTCTTCAGTTATAACTTCCGATAGTCTTTAATTTGTTTCTCAAATCCTTAATTTTTTATTAATCACTTAGAAGCTGGAAAAAAAATATTTAGTTGTTTTTTATGAAAAGTATGGTTGCAAACAATTTCATTATTTATGTCTTTTGAATTATATATTTATGGCAAAATTTAGCACTAATTATTTAATTACCTACATCTAATTAATCTTTGTTGTACCTCTTCATTTGAACTTAAGAAACCTGAACGTGGACTGAGTCATATCAGCGAAACTGCTCTTTAACTGCTAACTGATTGAAAGTTTGTTTTTGTTCGCACTTATGTGTTTGTAGATGAAATTTCCACTCTTTGCATCTAGGGTAACAGCCATTGCTGCTACAAATATCTACTTCTCATCTCATTTCTCCTTTTAGGTCATCTAATTAACTGTAACAGAAGTTAGTAGTAATTTCAAAAACTTGAAATTAAGCTAAAATACATATTAAAATACATATTTAGCAATTTTAAGGTAAAATACCAAAAATTTAGCGCAGCATGAGAAATTTATTGAAATGTAGTCAATTTGGCTCTATCCCAGTGAACGGTACGCTCTATTTTGGCGATTTTTTTGGCGCCATTTCTCGGGCGATATTTATTTTTTCCTTGGCAACTTCACCCTTTCTCTCCTGTTAAAAGATGGTAACCTCGTGTTAGGCTTAGGTACTTGGCGTGTGCTTCGCGGAGTCGTGTTTCGCCAATAGTCGCCAAAAACAAGATGGTGGACAAGGAGCGTACCGTTCATTGGGAATTAACCAGTCAATTTTGATTCAAGTGATTTTGCATTTACATGATAAATGTTACTGTCATTCTATGTCGTCGATGTGATGTGATATTGGTACAACTTTGATATACACCCCCAAAAATTACGCGCCAAATCTGGCACTACCTACGGACTTTTTAGGTAGGATTAATTATTTGTGTTTCGCGAAAATCCATCTTGGCGAGAAAAAAAAAAGACGCCAAAAGCAGGTATTTTGCTTGGCAAGAAAAAAAGTCGCTAAATTTCCAATTTGGGGGTGTATATCAATGTAGTTCCGTGATATTACATTTTTTAAAGAAAATAGGCAACCGATTCCAAAATAAAATTGCAGAGGCATTCTTGATGAGGCTGTTGTAATTTATTTTAGAATGGTCCTTGAATTAATCGTCCATATTATAACTCAAGTATGCAAGCAGATTAGTTTTTCTGGTGTCTTATAGCTAATTTGATTTGTGAGGATAGTTTTGGATTCGGTACGATCGGAGTTTAACCTCCTGCTTGGCGCAACGCTCAAAAAATCGCCAATGTCCAATTGTAGCCCCTAATAAAGGCGAAAGATAGTCAGGGCCGGCCATTTGGAGGTGAGGCGGGTGTTATACATCCGGGTCCCGCAACTGAAGGGCCTCCCATCGTGATTAAGAATTAATGCAGTGTTTTGAACAATAATAATGTTACACACACTAAAAGTCTACTAGCTTGTTTCCATGTGGCTAACTGAGCATCGACTGACCCCTTTATTAGGTAAAGATCCCAGTAGTATCCATAAAAAGGAGGGAAATATTCGCTTATGAATGAGGAAATACCCATCAGACATGTCAAGGCAGAGCGGCATGCCCAACCCCCAAATTCGAGACTGAGGATGGGTTCAAATGGACTTGCAAACCATCAGCTGTCTACTTTTGTCTGTATCTAATGAAATATTTTTTCAGTCCTTTACACTGCCAGTTACTAAATATAATAAACGGTGAACCCTCTTTCAGTAAATTAAAACTGAATAAAGGATTATTTTCTGTCAAGCATATGGGTATAATGCTTAAGTTGCTGTATTAAGTATCTATAAAGAAATTCGAAAATTTTTAATCTTCCTAGAGTAATTAATAGCAAAAAAGCATGCATATTAAATACATATGCAAATGGTTCGTTTTAATTTGTTAATTTTTTTTTTTATTTTGCTAAAAATTTAGGGCCTCAAATAGTTTTTTTGCAACCTGACCCCTTCATAGAGAAAGCCGGCTCTGAAGATAGTACGGTTGCCAGACTAGAGATAACGAGGTTTGCCAATTTTGGCGCTTTATCATAAACTTAGCGAAGACGGGGGTAAAACTACGGTTAACCCTTGGATTTTTGAGTAGATTCGGGTGCCTTTTCGATGGTGGCAAATTTTTTGTTGGCAAATTTCAACTGATGTAGGCCTACATCAGGTTTTCGTAATGTTTGTGTCCATTGTCGTTACTGTTGAGCGACCGACCAAAAATCCTTGGCGTCGATTGTGGCGTCAAAAATTCAAGGTGCCCCAATTGTAAACTTTTATGCAGTTTTGATAAAATGCCCGGTTTACACTCGGCCAGTTATAAGATGGCAAGTAGGCAGTGCATGCGTAGAGAGGCTAAAAATTACCAATCAGTCAATGGAAAGTAATCGCGTCGGCAGGACAACTACTTGCCGTGGTACTGCATATTTTGTTACTGCGTTTGTAGAATTAGATACTATATTTGGAGTAAAAAAAATTTATCACTTATCATTGATTAATCCCGTCATTTTTTGCTCTCTCTGATGCGAGGACGTGTTCTTTTCCATTTTAATTGCCATTTCTTTTCTACAGTTTTCTAAATTTAGGTATGTTAATCTTTTTAAAATTTTTTTCCGTGTTTCTTTGAGTAAATATCCATAATTTTTATACGATACGCAGTGATAAAGCAAAATTCAGAGACGTCAAAATGGCAATTTAAAGTCAAAAATGGAATGCTTGAATCTATCTCATGAGATTATGGCAAACGTAAATCAGTCCCTTTCTACGCATGTCCTGCCTACTTAACGTCTTATTATTGACCGAGTGTAAACCTGGCATAAGTCTCTATAACAATAGCGACTTTGCATTGGCGACTTTCTTTGTCGCCCAGGCAAATATCGTATCGTTTATACCAGACAAAAAATATGACATTTTTAGTTTAATACCCTTAGAAGCGAGGAAAGTTGTTTACACAAAGTATTGTCAATGAGAATCTATATCAAAGCTGTACTGATTTATGTGCTAATTTTCTTTTTTTTTGAATTTTTCATCGACTTTGGTGAGTTGGTATCGTTAACGTCCTTGATGTTAAGTAAAACGAATATTCTAAGACTTCATTAGCTATACTGAACTGTTTTATTTTCTGTGTAACAAATTAAATAAGATTTAAGAATTATGTTCGACTTCTCGCCAAGTACTACAACATAATGCAATGAACTAAGTGTGTGTGGAGGGGGGATCGTCAAAATTCAAATAATATTTGCAAACTCTTTTTAGAATTGAAATAAAAATAACGTATTTGGCGATAAATCGTAAAAAAAAAAAAAAAAAAAAAAAAAAAAAAAATCAACTTTTGCGACTATTTGTCGTTTTAAAATTGAGACAAGAGGTGTAAAATTTTTTTGATGGGCGCATGAAGAATCTTGAATTTTTCACGTCTGTAAAGATGCTAGACAGAATTAATTTCAGTTATGTATCAAAGATAAAAATAGAAAGTGATCGAATTTAAAATGTTTAATTTTTACTTCAAGTCAAGTGGAAGTGATAAAGAGAGAGATCAAGGTAATTCCCTATTATAGATCATAGGATTGCTCCAAAATTGCATCTTGGTGTAATCTTAAGATTGCCAATGTCATTTATCCTATAGTCTTTTACACAGGACAGCAAACCTTTTGAGAAGATTTTACTATCATTTTGGCAATATATTTCAATTGCTTAGCGATTGAATCTCTGGAACCGCTATAATAAAGAATTATTCAAACAAGCCCCATGTGGTGTTCTGCAAATTAGAGATACTGTTTTACCTCTATTTATATGCTCACAATAGGGCCGGCTTTGCGTGTAGCTTCTTTGCATAAAGAAGAAGATAGAGTTTAGATTTAAAAAAAAATAGTGGCTTTTTGTTAAAGGATTCGACCTAAATCTTGGTACATATCTACAATTTTAATGTAGAAATAGCATTTTAAATTTCACTAAGCTAGCCTGAATCATTTTTGAGTTATTCTGTTTTTATAACATAGTTAGACAGCTTACTATTCGAACAATTGGTCCAAAATTTTAAATCCAGGCTTACAATTCTAATGATAAATATTCTTAATAGCACAAGATATCCTAAAATATTTCTACGATATCTTTATGATATTCTGTGGTATTCAAAAGATCGAACAACTCTATGGTGAAATCGTTCAATACCTTTTGCAAATAATATTAAGTTCATATAAGTAGCTGTTTGCATTTATGAGTCGTGTTCACTTGTACATGAACAGACAAAAAGAAAATTTCCCATAAAAATATTGTATTCCCTCGCCCCGATAAAAGATTACAAATCTTATCCAAGGCAGTAAATGCTATATGAACTCGGTTTTTTTTTAAAATTTAAGACACATGAGAGGTTTGTGTTTCTTAAAATAAAAAAGAAATTTGAATAAGTATTTTGGACATCTTACTTTCGACCGATGAAAATCAAAATTCGACATACAATTACACTTTTAGTAACAAGATTACATACCGAATTTTATTTATTTAAATTACAGCGTTTTTTTTCCAGTTATTGTAATTACATACAATGTAGAAGTGCAGACCAACAAACTATGAAAATTTTGACAGATTTTATTTAAAACCAGATAAGCAAGGAAACTTCTTTAGATGCTAAACCTACGTATCAAATTTTATTTATCTAGCTGTTTAAGTTCTGTAGTTATCGCTTTCACCGTGTCACAAATTTCTGTTCCTCCAGATGACGTTGTTGAACGTCGTATTATAACTGATGTAAGCCTTGCCTGACACGTGGCGTCGTAACATACAGATGGAAAGCCGTGAAGTAGCCTAATAATTTAGTCCCAAAATAAAATTGCTGTACGAATTTCAGGTAACTTAAAAATAAACTATTTAAATAGCTATTTGAAACTCATGAGTCATTGGACCACACATGCCATACACCAGTACATGGAAAGCCAGAATTTGTACAAAATGTTAGTTCAAATGTGTAGTTCAAAGAATGTGAGTTACTGGCTCCACAGACAGATGTAATTTTAAATGCGTTTTAGGAATCAAAGTGGTTTGAAATGCGGAGGTTCGGTGAAATATCGACAACGAATTCTTTGACGATTACATTCTATTATTATTACACTTCTGTGATTTCAAAAAACAGCAACAAAAAATCCAGTATGCAACATTTTAAATACATTTACAGCAAATATTTGTACTTTTCATTAACACTTGGCGACAATTAGGAATTTATTTCATTTTATGGTCAGAAAAAAAATATTTTGTTTTTTGTTAAGTTTATCGATTTTTCCAAAACGGCAAATGTCACTAAGTCAAGATTTTGTATTAAAATTTGTTTAGGCAAAGCAATTCTTGCAACAAAAATATTTGAAACGTTGAGAAAAATCGTTAAAGACATGCTTATCAAAAATAACATTTGAATGATACAAAATGATCAAAGAGATTGAGAATTTTTCGCTGTCATGAATAACGCTCTGGAAGATTAGTCAATTCTTCGTATTAATATATGGTCATAGAATTGGGACTTATGGATCATTATTTAACAATTAGAAGCATTATCGAACAAGTTCTCATAAGGTAAACATGAAAAATCAATGAAAATTGTAGAGGAATAATTCTTAGGTTTTGCAAAACAACAATTTTTTCAACAGTTCCATTATTTTTTACAAATTTTTGATAAAAATATCAACTACTGTCATCCAGCAGTTCTGTATTCACCTGATATAGCAATGTATGATTTCTTTTCCAAAACTGGTATAGTTAATTTGTAGTAACCATTTTGAGTCTATTAATAAGGCTTACAAAACAAAAATCGCGACAAACCTTTAAGAAATTTAAGAAAACAACAGCAAAAAAAAAAAAAAAAAAAAAAACATGACTTTAAACCGTGTTGGATAATTGAATAAAGCACTGGTAGAAGTGTATTGAAATTGGAATGCGATTTCTTTGAGAGAGATGCAATTAATTTTGACAATTAAATACATATCTGTTGTTTTTTTGTCATCATTCTGTATATGTTTTTATCACAGTAGTGTTACGAATTAAGGGTAGAAACAAAATGGTGGGATCACCCCCCCCCCCCACCCCCATAAAATCACTATAGCGAGTGGAATAGAAATCGAAGGAACTTCATGCCAAGAATGATGGAGTGCAATATCTAGATTCGATTCTAAGTTTTGTCTGGCGCACTCAAAAATCCATTAGGATCAAATGTCCTCTCACTAGTATATTTTAGTTGCTTATAGAAGTTGCTGGTACAGGAAAATCTTTTTCCCATAGTTCAAAACTAGCCCATTGTCTTCATTAAAAGGCGGCGTTAATCACTGAGAGCTGCTTCAAAATAATGAATTGATTTTTGGTTGGGATAAATTGGTAATTTCAAAGATGCTATGTTTTCTTTACAACTGAAGAACTTACATGAAAATCGTACAAACCGATTCACTAAAGAGAACAATCTCTACGAAAATTCTATTAGAGATTTAGCATCGATTCGGTTTTTCTGTCTTGGCAGTGAGCATAATACATTTATAAATGCATTAAGCCAGAGATGAAATCTTTATTCCAAATTTATATATTTCTATCAAGATTTCGACGGCTCAACTTTCTGCCTATCTATCAACATATGCGGGATGGATAGAATTAAGAATGCAGATTTAATAGGCATTAATTAAATTCTGAACTAAATTTATCAAAAAGAAGGCTGCTCTATTGACCTGTTTATCGGTCTGTATTTGAATGTATAGAGACGTGATAATTCAAAACAAAAACTGACATAAATAATTAAATTTGGTATATGGTTATGTGGACAAAATTGTGCATCAGTAACAAATATTTCTACAACCACTAAGAAGAAAGGCAAACTGCATACTCAGTTTTCTGTATTATACAACGAAGTGCAAATGTACTATTACAAATGGAAGTCAAGAGGAAAGCACAAACGCTTATGGATATAGGATTTGCTATTTCCCATCTTACATTATCTACTTCCACAATATGTTTAAACGATACAGAAAACAATAGATGATTACAAAAGGAGCTAAATTGATTAATTATATAAACAAAAGGGTAAACATTCTCGTTGGATTTATTATTTTAAACCAATTATAGCATTTGACTATGCAACATAAGCTTACCAAGGGAAATGCATTGGTTATGCGTGGGATGTGAAGTAAGCCAGATAATAGCCTCCCGACTGAGTTTTAACTATTGTCTTGCATTCATGTTATCTGGATGCTAACCCAAAGGATACGAGTTCGATTTTTGCTATCGGCAATAGCAACAATAGAGACCTAGGACGACAAGCAAACAAAATGCAACCCTCGTTCGGGCCGTTATGACACCCTCTACCCGAATATATAATATAAACGATAAATAAATAAAAAAAAGGCTGATAAATAATCAGGCAATACAGATGGTCAAGGCGCATTAGAATCAACAGCCAATATAATATCACACACACACAAAAAAATATCGTTTGTCTCACTGGAGGAGGAGTATTGCAGTAGAAGCTATATAAGGGAGGTAACAGCCTGAAGACTGAGTGTTCACGTTATCTGGCTATGAGCCCTAAGATTGCGAGTTCGGTCCTCGCTATTGTCAATAGAAACAGCATGCACACCATTTGATTGATGAATATATTGTCACAAACCTGGAATATTACATCCCAGCATGGTTAGTTAATCACTGGATAAACAGCTCTACGATCAGCTTTGTTGGATGCTGATCAGATGCCGAATTAATAATCTTAGGGATTGGCGACAAAGTAGATATTACTAGAAACTGCCAGAGTTTTAGCAATTCAGCCAATAAGAGCTGAGTCACCAAATTAGTCCAGAACTTTCTCTGTCCGCCTTCCGGAAACTATAAAAGGTCGGAAGTCTCAAGCTGCAATCAACCAGAGTCGTCGAGCAAAGCAGCGGCGAAAGAGTCCAGCGAAGAACAAGTTTTGTGTGTAGCTCATGCGATTGCTGAACTGAACTGAGTCCTGGCGTTTATTATAGAAGCAGCATTGTGTCGTGTATGGAATAGTCAGTCATGTAGTAGTGAGTAGGCAGTTGGATACAGCAACAGCGAGGAAACAGAGGAGAACAGCAGATGTTTGGAGAGTCCATAGAGTGAAGCTATGTTAATTCAATCTTTTCGCTGAATTTTGTCTGGCCTTTTTATGTGCTATGGTTGGCTGTATATATTTGTTGTCTTTGTGTTCGTGTTTAAATAAAAGTCGTCATATTTTGTTACTAAATGATTGTATTTCATTGACCAACAAATCACAAATAGAAACCCGACGGAGTACAAAAATTTGTAACAATATTTTGCACACAAATATTTCACTTAATGTTCATCGCAATACTTTTTTTTTCCTGTATTAAACAGTTATTACTTAAATGTTCATATTAAACTTTTTTTCTAAACTTTTAAAACATAACTTTTGTTTTTCTACTTGCATTTCAGTCTTTTTTTTCCCTTTCAAGAAGCAACATTTCTGAAGCAGACAAAAAGTTGATTCAGCATAAAACTAAAGTATTTACATCTTTTAATTCCAGCAATTTTATAAAAATTAAAGCAAGATAAAATCAGTTTTGTACAAAAAATAAATTTGAAAATCCAATTTTTGAATAATATTGACAAGTAAGGTTTTGGAAAACATGTGAAAAGTAATTTTAAAAGAAATACAAAGCAATAAAAAATCAATATCATTTAAAAAATAATTTATTTAAGTATAAAGATAATTTTAACAAGGCAGTTTATTATACAGTAAAATAACACCAAAAACTTCAACAATAAAATATGAATTTTAAATTACAAAAATTTGATTGCAATTTAAAAATAAAATATTGCTTCTGAATGTAAGAAATTAAACAGTGACCAGCAATTTTTGCTCAGCAGTTCAACTTTCTTATTACTGAGGTCAATGAAAAAATAATCCTGAAAAGAAAACACACACAAAAAAATGATGTTAAAAGAATGTAATTTATACCATAAACTTATTCAAAACACATTTCAAAATAAGTAGAATAAGATATACTATTTAAAAGGAACTTTTTCTTTTCCCTTCTCGAAACTCAAATCATATTTTAAAATAACTTTAACATTCTCATTCTAAATGTGAGAAATCTGCCTATTAAGTTTCAATATCACAAGACATAGTTGTAATAAATGAGATTATGCCATCCTGTTGTTATCCTACAAGCAACAACGTTATTACAGGTTGTTATTCTATCGTATATCTATAGTTACCAAAATTAGCACTAATGTATTTTGGAGTGTGAGAATTCCTCTGAAATGTTGATAAAAGATTACACAGAATTTTTGACATTTCTTAATAATAACTTCCAGAAATATAACATAATTTCCCCATTATTTTAGAACAATATTTGCACAATTTTACAAATTAAAAAAAATTATTCCTGTATTGATTATAATTATCTTACTTTTTTAGATTTAATTTTGTTAAATAAAAAAAAATGCATAATTTGCAACAGCATTTTATTGGAATGAAATCTAAATTCTTTTCATTTTTACATAAAAAATAAAATTGCAGATTTTTCTTCTATGTTAAAAGTGAAATTTTGGTGAATGTTTTAAAATTTGAAGATGCTCATTTTCATATTTTATAATTATTTATTCACATAATTAATCACAATTATTTCATAATTTTCATAAAAAGTTGCTTTTATTCTGTTATAAAGTAAAATGTTAATATTTAAATATGCTTGAAACCTTTCCAGATTTATATATATTTTTGCGATATATATACTATTTTCTGAAACACAAAATTAGCGATTACCCTACTATCAATTTTTAGATTTTTAAAAATCAAACATTGATTTATTACTTATTTTCAACATGCACTCTATATAATTAATACTGCAAAGTTTATATGTAAAAGTATTTTGAATTTGAAGGTAACTCAAGTGTTCATTCAGGCACGTGTCAGATGTCCCTGACTTAAAAGAACCCAACTTAATAAACACAACATCGATTTACTAGTACATTTTTTAGTACATTATTCTACGAAAAACACGGTAAAAGTTTGTTTTTTTATTCTAGATTACCATTTATTCGTTTCCCCTGGCTTGAAAAAAGAAACATAATTATTTCAAAGAATTTTCACAAACTGTCAATTCAAATAGAGTGATAAATGAGCTTTTCTTTCAATGTATATCAGTAGTCATGAGCTCGAAGCAATAAAGGATCCTCAAATTCCGGCCTGCATTTTATAATTTCGGGGTTGAAAATTCTTCACACCTAATTTCCTTCACATTTCTATTCAAAACCCATCCATGCCGTTTGACAATACTTATCTGTCACAGTTTTATTATCACAATCAATGCACCTGAGAAGAAATCCCATTAAATACACGTTAATAAAGTTTTAGATGCTCGAAATCATATATACAAAAGAAAGCTATTGAAATAAAAGGTACGCGAGAAAACAAGCCTGAATACTACATGTCTATTTTTTTTCATACTGAAAAAAATAAGAAATGCACTATCTATAATATAATATTTTCTTCATATCATTATGTGGAAGAATAATATTTTGCAATAAAAATTTAATAGAAATACTTCTTAACAATTGCATTTATTCATTCAATTCCAGAAAAGAAATTAAATCTATCTAATCTCTAAATATTTTTATATATAACAGAATCGATATTTTTAATTTCAAAGTAATTCTTTTTTGTTTTAAAACTGTAATACAATTTCTCTTATTATTATTTAACACTAAGAAGAAAAGATCAAAACAGCTCCCCCCTCGTCTTTTTATCTTGGCAATGATTATGATAGGAGATAATTGAATTATATCAATAGATTTAAGGAGATTATTCGATGCTTTCAATGACAATAAAGTACTGAATTGTAAAATATACTTCTTAAAAAAATAATTAAATTCAAAGTTCCCAGCAGAAACATTTTTTAAACATATTTTCAAATAAAGAATCCAAAATTAATAATAAATTAATTTTACTAATTTTGCTGCAGATTCTCCGGGGCAAAACTCTGCAACATTATGCACAATTTTGAATGCTTGTGATTTTAAAGTCTCTCCTTTCTTAAATCGAAAAAACATTTTGAAGGACGTCAAAATTTAAGGGATAAAAAAATATGAAAGGCAGTTGATGTAAACAAAAGAAAATATTAATAAAACTCTAATAGAATATAAAATAAGTGAATATAAAGATTGTGCAACAGCGACTAAAGCGAGGCGACGAATGAGCAACAAGTTTTTCTTATCGCTACGGATTGACGCCAAGATAAAGAATAAACCCCAGACTGCCGACCGATTCCACCCATTCAAAATGGATCTTCCCAAACAAAGCTGGTTTTTACAACACCCGCCGTAAACATAGACTATCGTCTAGCAGAGTTCTTGTAATAGACAAATATTATCAACACCTTGAGATCTTAAAAATGTACTAGGAAACAAATTCGTTGTGCTAGATGATTAGACTTGCCCCCCCCCCACTTTTGTTTATTATGTTTTAAATAAGCTAACAATCACTAGATGTGCTTACAAAAAGCACACCACAACAATTTAATATTGGAAGCAAAACTGAATGAGAAATGCAAAAGTAAAGTCAGGGCATCTCATAAGACAAGTATAGTTAGATACTTGGTTTAATAGATTAATTAGATGTTTGGTTTGCAGATGATTTTGGCATGACCCTATTAAAAAGAGTTCATACACATAACCAACAAGTATAAGGTCAGTAAAACAATGCTACTTGAGTTTCCAAATTCACAAAGTATTTTACTGAAGTAACTATGAATATCAAGTTATGTACAAGAATAAATTAAAACACAACCAATATTCCATAAAAAGTAACTGCTCATTAAAGGCAGATAGTGTTAAATAAAGTAAAAATTTGTGTTAATATTTATGAATTTGATATAAATAAAAATGGAGGGTTTTTTTTTTTTTTTTGTCTTTGTTGCATATTAATACTATATATATATATATATATATATATATATATGAAAATGCATCCTTATTTCTTTCAAATGATAATAGCCTCTTTATTTAGTATCAAACTGGTAAGAAGAAAACATAAGTTAATACTCACTTCATATTTATAAACAGCATATTAAAAATGCATTAACATTTCATATTCAATAAAAATGAAAGATCAGTGCCAGGTTCATATTCAATTGGATCTTGGCCTCTGGAAAATAAATTTTAAAAATTGCACATTGTAATCAGATAAACAGATATTCATGTAACAATAAAATATACTTAAAATTTTAATCTTTAGAAAAAAATGGTGTAAATTTAGTTCACATAATTTAGAATAATTTTTAATAATAAATTTAATCCAAATAAATGAAAAATAATAATAGCAACTTAAAGTAGAGTTATTTGTACACATATATTATTTTAGTAGGAAGTCATTTATCTTCATTACTAATTCGTAAGTGGGAAGTGTTATATGAAAAATGGTTCACAGTTTTTCTATAGCATAATAAATACATAAAAAGGTGAGGGGGGGATGTAAATTCTACAATATTTTAAAGCACAAATAAAAGAAAAAAAAATTTAAAATACTTTTATTTAAAATGATTTCTTTTTGATATTTTGATTTATTAATAAAAATATTTTGCTTCTAACTATAATATTAGACTAAAATAATAAAGAAAAAGTAAATACTTTTTAAAGAATCTAGCATTCTTTCGTCCAAATAATGAAATTTTTCCATCTTCTACAATCAAACCACTACCCTCTCTGAGAGCCTATTAAAAAATTTATAATGTGTTAAATTACTAATTATGTTTTCTGAGTAATTAAAAGAAACTAATCATAAAGAAAAATTTACCAAAACTGGGGCACAATCTGGCTCATTAAGAAATTCTAAGAGCCTATCTTCTCGTGTTTCCTAGGAAATAAAACAATTAACATCTTATAAATAAATAATATAAAAATATTCAAAAAAAATGTTAACAAGAAAGTTTATTGAAATATTATGAAGGGAGAAGAAGGGTAATCTTTTTAAATCTTAGATTTAATCTTTTATTTATTACTGTTGAAATTTCTGATTAAAAACTAAATATTGTGCAAAATCTTTATAAATAATTTATATTTAGGATATAAATTATTTAGTGATATAAGTATTAATTCATCATTTGAAGTTTATTTTGCATAAGAAAGGTAACTGTTAAAATTTATTCATAGCATTTACTTATAATTACTGCATAGCTGTATTTAAAAATTTTTGATGAAAAGTTTACATAATGACACCACAAATTTTCAATAAAGAAATTTAGTTTATAAATTTATTTATTTAGGAAGCATAAATTATAACATATTTTCAGTTTTTAGAATCTTATAAATAAAATTTCAGACAATTATTAAGCATTAAAAAATTAAGTATAAAGTCAAGATAGGAGGTAAGAATCTTTAAATTAAAAAAAAAAAAAAAAAAGAAAAAACCATACTAAAAAAAAAATTGAAAATAAATATCAATTTAAAAATATATTAAAAAGTAGGAACTGATTTTATTTTCGTAAGAATAATAATTCCAATATTAAATAAAGTAAAACATTTAATTTCAATTAAATTTTATATACAAGATGGTCTTTTTCTAATACAAAATGGAAGTCTATGTATATATAAGAATCATACAAATATTTCTTCACATAGAAAAGTTTGTTTAAATAAGTTTTTAAGGTTATGAATAAATTTTTTCAAGGTCGTATGGGGCTTTTTATGATGCATGAAGTTTTAGTAATATAAAGTATTTTTATTTACATTTCATTTACATGAGAATAATAATAATGTACCTGTTTTAAAAGGAATATTGTTTTCTGCTTTTTAGTAAATTTACTAAATTAAATTAATTATTTTTACTATTCATATTTTGTTAAATAAAAAGTACTAAAATAATTTTTCTACACTAAAACAAAACATTTCTTACACCCATATGTGTGCTGTTAGGGTCTGTATCAATGTAATGGGGGTTTATGTTGAAAGGTACTAATTTCAAAGCTTCAAATGATGGTGGCATACAAATTGGCATATCATTAGTAGTGTTTATTGATCTTGTAGCTACATTTGTTCCAGCACTTGAACCCATGTATGGTATGCCTTTCTGAAAATAAAAATAAATAGTAAAGGTATCTTTGAAAAATAGGCTAAACAAAAAGAAATAAAATAATCATTTTTTAAAGTATCTGAAATACAGATGTTAAAAAAAAATATTTCAGGAAGTTAATTTGTCCAATAAAGTTATTACAAAAAATAAAATAATAAAAAAGTAAATCCATTATGATTAGTTGCACAGTAAAAAACGTTTAAAAATAACTGAATATTAATAAATAATTATGATAATTTAAAAGAATTTGATATTTTAAAATTTAAACTGCATAAAAACTTAACTGATGAAATAATAGATGGAAGAGATAATATATCCTTGGTTTATGTTAACAAATAAAAGTTTTTATTTATGAAATTATAAAAATAATGAAGTGGGGGGGAGTAGAGAAATTTTTATCTTGTAAAAATGCACACAATATATTTAAATAAAAAGGTAGAAATAAAAAAATTACTAAAGTTATCATGTACAATTCAAGTCAATAAAATTAAAGTAAAATGTTCGAAATTTTAAAAGTAAATTATATTTATTTCAAAAAAAATCTAAAAAATCAATAATTTTAAGATAACTTTTTTTTTTCTTTTCTAACAATGTGCCTATAATCTGATTACACAAGTGTAAATAAAACTTAAAGTTACAGATATTAAAAAACAGGTTTAATAACACAACAACAAAATGTAACAAAAACTAATCTAGTATGCAAAAGTATTTACAATTTTCCAATTTTGTAAATAAATGAAATTAGACAAGATAGCTTTTCCAACTACAAATAGGTGATTATATTTTAATTACTTTAAAAATAAAGTAGAGAAAGCTACATACATTTAAAACACAATCCCTGATAGGTTCAATAAGTTTTTGCTCATAAAGAGTTTTCAGGAGTAAGAATGTATTACCTCCACCTAAAATTCATGGAAAAAACTTATTATCTAACAAAGAAAGTATAATTTGCTTTTATCTTTATCACTTGATGTCACAAAATATTGAACTGTTGCAAATATATTTAAACTATAATATAACTTCCCAGTTCTTATAACCCAAGTGATAAAGAAAATGTCATCAACATATTTTTTAAAAAAATGATAAACTCATGATTATATACAAATCAAGAAGCAGACATTTAAGAAGGCAACAATGTGAAAGATACAATGTGAGCACAAAGAATATATATATATATATATAGGAAAATTCGGTATTTGGATTTTTAAAAGAATTATAATCCCCCCCCCCATTCTCTTTATAAAAGCAAATTAGAACCTTTTTTTTTTGAAATTTCTATCTCAATTTTCAGGTAGTCTAGTTAAACTTACCTGAAACCTATTAGTAGATGGCTTAAGAAATTTTAATTAGGTAACAAAGATCCTTCAAATAAGATTCAATATACAAATATGGTAAAAGTAAAGTGGCTAAATTTTTTCCCAACCAATAGGTGCTTCAGATCTGTCCATTAAATTATAAAATCTCACATGACAAAAAAAAGTAAAATAGTTTAAAAATTGATTTAGCTTATTATTTACAAAACTGGAAATTATATTTCAAAATGCATTCAAAGGAGAATTTTACACCAAAAAGAGCTTAAGTCTTTTGATGTAAATTTATGAGAATAATTCTAGATAAATAAATGAAGGAGAAAAATAGAATTAAGTAGGAAATAGGCAATTAATTGAAAATCATTTTCATTTACAGAAGTTTATGAAAAATCAGAGGTTATTCATGTTATCTATTAATGCCTAGCTTATCAAATAATCTAAATTTTTTAAACTGTGACTTCATTTGATAAAAAATTCTCATATTTAAATAGCAAAGCATACATTATTTTAAATTAATAATTTGCTAATATTAAAAACATTCAAAATGAACTTTAAGGAGAATTTTATCTCAAGAAAACCATCCTATGTAAAATTTGAATCATTAAAAAAGTACATTGAACTTAGTCGTATGTACTCAGGTTTTGGAAATTTATCCTGAAATTACTATATGCTAATTTACATTACAATGAAATTATTTTGAAAATAATAACATTTTTGATACAAATCTGAAACATTTGATACTAACCAATAAAAATTCCTTGACTTTCATGAACAGCAGCAACAGGATCTGATTTTTGATGAATGCTTTCTACTTCTAAACCTTTAAAAAAATAGGTGATTAAAAATGATAAAATATTTCATACTCAAAACTGTTATTTATATAATGGGTACAAAAAAATTAAGAGATATTCATAAACATACATTTAAAATAAATTTTTGATAGATTAATTCAAGAGCAAACTTAAAAAGAAATTATTTTACAGAGTTGCAGATATACTAAGCTATACACAGGGTGATCCAAAAGTCATGACGAACTTTAAAAATGAATAATTCAAAAACAAATAACGATAAAAACATACAGATTGCACTAAACAGGAAAAGATGCCGGGTTTTGAGTGGCAATGAAACAAAAGTAATTCTGTTGTCGATCAACAGACAGTACTATAATTTTTTATTTTACCAAAAGATTATTTACAAGCAAAAAATGTTGAAATATTCAAGTAACTTTAAATACAGTTAATTAGTTAAATGTTCTATATTCTGTCCATCTTTTAGCTGTGAGACAAATCACCAGACTGTTCACAGTATTTAGAAGCAATTCTTGTGTTATGGCAGATGGCATCTTTCAGTGCTGTTAATGATGCCGATTGGTTATGGTACACTTTTGACTTCAAGTATCCCCACAGTCAAAAGTCACAGGGTGTCAGATTGGGAGATCTTGGAGGCCACATGTGCTTAAAGTATTGACTGTTAATGTGATCCTTCCTAAATGTTGAATGCAGCAGGCGTTGCACAGGCAGAGCAATATGAGGTAGTGTTTGAAGTGCCTGTTGCACTAGCAGTTCAGGAATAATGTTGTACTGTAACAGTATTGTATACTGCTGACCAGTGACAGAAACTGTTTTGAAAACTGTCATAGTGACTTCATCGGGGGGAAAAAAAGACCAATTATGAAACCAGCAGTGAAGTACACTAGATTGTCACTTTAGAGCAAGGGTTTCTCAACAAATGCATATGGATTTTCTGTGATCCACACTTGACAACATGCATTGTTCTTGACATTGTGCCAGAGAGTGTGAAATGCACTTCATCTATCCAAAGCACAGTGTGAAGATAATTGTGATGCTCTTTCATCTTACTGAATATCAAATTCGAAAAATCTTGGTCAAAGTCACGAGGTTTCAGTTGTTTTGTATGTTGTAACTTCTAGGAATACTGTCTCAAAGTTATTTGCAGTACTGTCAAGACAATTCTGTACGACACTCCTGTCTGCCTTGAAACTTCTTGAGCACTTCACTGCCCATGCGCAGAAACCACCAACATAGATTGCATCTTCTGTTTTACTGCCATGGCGGCAGCAGCTGCTGAAAGACGCCCAATTCTTGAACATCATGCTAAAAAACCTATAGCTTGAAATTTCTTTATCATTTTGTTCTATGCAGAAGACATTATTGGTCCTTTGCTATCTTGTATACCTTTCATGTAGTGATATGCTTACAATGTCACAGTGGCACTTCCCAAATTCTTAATAAAATTTAACTAAGAAGGCTTTCTCAGCTATGGTCAGCATTTTGATGCATATCAGCTTCAACTAACATTACCTGTCACAGTTACTATTTTTTTTTTTTATATCACTTGTTGCTTTGCATAACCCTACATCAGAAATCCAACAAATCCATCTGTTGGCCACCAATAAAACTATTTTTGTTTCAATATCACACAAAAATCAGCTATTTTTTCCATCCGTTTAGTGCAAAATGCATCTTTTTATCTTTAATTCCTTTTGAATTATTCATTTTTAAAGTTTGCCCTGACTTTTGGATCACCAGATAATTCCAATTCACAGTATGAATAATCCCCCAATTATGTATAATTAGGAAATAAATTTGGAAGTTTAACCAGGCACTTTTAAATGCCAAAAATAACCTGATTTAATTTTAAAATAAAATCATTTCACATAGAAAAAGTTACATATAAAAATCTTTCTCACATAGAATATAAAATAAGAAAATCCAAAATAGACAGCAAACAAATTCACAATTATTTGGCTATTTAAAGGATTTGCCATAAAAAAATGACAAAATTAGCAAATTTTTAATGGAGAAATATTAAGCATTGACTTTTTATAAATATAAATTTGATTTCCACATTCCCCTTTGGTGACATAGGAATAGCCTATGGACACAGGAATTCATACGGTCTTTTACATATGTGACATCAAAGTTTATGCAGAATTTTAAGATGTTAAACCTAAAAATTGGAAATCATCAGAGCCATCCATTAAAGTTTTAAATTAATTCATATATTCAATTTATCATTTTACCTTGTTTTTTAAGAGCAGGTTCAATCTTCTTAACATAACCATCATAATCTCTGGATGCATAAGGAACAAACAACAGCTTCTTCACATTATTTCTGTTAAATGGAAATTCAACCTTCACTTTATAATAATGATGCATTTGAATTTAATATTTTAAAAACTATTTTTTTCCTCATTACAATTTATTTCTTTCAATTTTGAGATTGTTCACTCATATAGAGATTTCATCCTTGCTGGGGTAATAAAAAAAGTTAAGCCTTTATCCGAGATTCTTTTAAGACAGTAAGAGGACCATCGTCATCTTATTTGGCTAGCGTGGGTCAGAGCCTTCCTCTTGAATTCTGTTCCACCACATTCTACTTTTGACACTGGTGCACTAATTTCTACTCTTTTCCCTACATGTTACAGGTTTATATAAAAGAATTTCTTAAAAAGGGAATCATTATCCATTCTAAATATACGAGCTGTCCTGATCATTCGATTTATTTTTACCAACTTCATAATATCTGACTCTGTAAAATTTACATAGTTCTAAGTTATATTTTCCACTCCAAACATTGTTAATATCTATCCCACCAAGAATGTCTTGCAGAATTTTTCTTTCGAAGAGGACCTTAAGTTACATATTCTGCAATCAAAAATTATATATTTAAATTGAATATTTTCCCAATTGATGTTCAAATGTATTATTATTATTGCTTATTACTTTTAAAAGTTTAAGTGAAGAGCACTCTGGATATCCGTTATGTACATTGTGCAATTAAGACCTTACTACAGTTCTACCACTATTATAACTTAATATAATTCTACAACCTATTATTATATTTACTAGCAGTCAAGTAGTTAATAGTCAATTTCTAATTTCACACAAACTACAACTGGCTGCCCATTTTACAAATACCTTATTAATTTAGCTAAATCAAAATGCCCACAAAATCTTTATCTGTACTGTGCATTGCAGATTTAAAAAAAAATGCAAAAGACAATCGAACCTAGGATCTTTTGTTTTGAAACTGCATAACATAACCATTTGACAAAAGTGATTAGTAATGTCTAGTGGCTGTTATTGGAGTATTAAGGTAGCACTACAATATTCCCCCACCAGCAAATTGTGGAGAGACAAACGATTTTCAGTACCACGCATTTTCGGTGAGCATGTGAGAGTTGCTACTGGGTCAAGTGAGTCTGACGACTTTACTTTGGTTGCATTTGCTGCAGGTAGATGGAGCCATGAAAGCTGTTTGAAGGTTCATCATCTGAGGTCACCAATATAGCAGATTGGATTGAGTGGGAATCAAACCTAGGTTTACTGTTTTGTTTCGTAGCCGCATACTTTAACCATTCGACTTAAGTGATCACTAATGTCTAGTGGCTGTTACTGGCTTATTAAGATATCACAAGTACTGATACCACAAGTTCTTATTTATATTAAAATCAATCAATCAAAAACAGAGCATTATTAAAATAAATTAAATTTACACTTTCAATTGCTTTGCTTAATTTCTAAAAGTATCCAGTCCTGCTATGGTTTGAAAATTTTCTCTCTGCTTTTACAGTAATTTTGCTTGCAGAATGAGTCTTTAAAGCAGAAAACATCTGCTCAAATTTTACCCTTTTGAGCTTCTATTATATAGTTTAACTGCATTGTGTGTGTGTGTGTGTATTGAACTATCATGAAGGAACCCTGAATGGCGACATAATATTACTTTCAATTGCTAGATCCGTTCAATGTTCCCACATCAATTCTTAAGATAGAACCAACCTGCATATTAGTATAATCTTCTGACCCCCCCCCCCAATTATATATTTACATTTTTTGTCCATTTCCATGAATCTTATGAAAAATAAAGACTCTTCTTGGACCTTCAGTTCAGAAAAGTAAAATTCAAGGATTGTGAGACTCTTGCATTAGTTAATATTAATTTGAAAATAAGTACAAGCAAAAAAATAAATAAAAAATACTATGTACTCTTAAAAAAATCACACATACAAAAATGTGTACAATTTACATTTAAAGAAAGGGGAAAATAAGAACACCACCATCCACAAGAAACATTTTTTGCAATGCGATCAAAATTACACAACAATAACTATTAGATGAATTATAACTTATTTTATTTACAGTTTGGCAATAACCTTTTGGCGATCATCTACAGTATTGGAAGTATACCCATTTTATGACATTTTATTTAAATTTTATATAAAGTAGCAGAATTAGTTTAACCTCAGATTGTAATTTATATACACATTCACTTACTTCTTGAAAAAAGATTTTAAAGTGTCCGAACACCATTCAAAAAAATCTTCCCCATATAATTTGGAATTGGACACCAAAAGTAACCTTGGACTGGTCATCTGTAAGACAGAATTAACAAACTGTAAGGAAGTACAAACAATATAGAGTGGAAGATTAAAGAGAAAAGTTTACATATAATTTTTACTTTACTAAATTGCGTGAATAATGTTAAAATAAATATATGATTTTCAAGCAATTACTGGGAATTATCAGGAATGTAGAAAAAGAATGTATTCCAAAGACTATAACTATGAAGTAAATCAAATCTAAATAAGTTTGACATACAGAATTTACATACTTTATATGACAGAGAGAGTAAACTATTGTAAATTCTCGTTTAAATTACTGAATATAGTTACATTTGATTATAAAATAGATCAGAAAAGGTCGAAGAAAAATTATTTTATCTAGAAATATACCTTTATCTGAAAATTCTCGAAGTGGACACAACTAGATTACAAACATCACAAGTCAGAGTCAGACAACACAGCCTCACTTCAATTCAGATGAAAGCCCTTGGTTCTAGACAAATAATCTCTCCCAAAACTATTTTTTCAAACATTGTTACTTAAAATATTTTTAATCTATAAAAAATGATTAAAATAGAAAATTATACAAAAATAAGCCATCAACGATCTAATATATTTTTTACGGAATTTTATATATTCATTGTCAGACAATCACGAAATATAAATATTTATTATCAGAATTATACATCTATGGTGCTATAGTAAATTAAATTAACATTAAATTTACAAAATAAATAATAAAAAATAATTGAATGATCTGCCTTTTTTTTGTTTTTTTGAAATTTTTTCTAATAACAGCTTTATTTTACTCAACTTAAAAGTTAGAATTCCATGATAAACAAATAAGTTGTCGGTTATGGAGTATCCAAGCAAAAAAAAGCCAATTTTTAAAAGAGCTCGGAAACTTCCATTTCATCAAAGATATCCTAGAACTTTTTTTTTTGGTCTTCTTGGCTCTTCTATGCTAATATTCTTTAGCCGGCCAATATATGACCTAATATACCGACCAGCAACCATAGATCCTTACTCTATAGGTAATTTTTTAAGCATCTTTTTACTTTATTTTGTAAAAAATATTTGTGTTCTTGTTATTTGCAGAAAAAAATGGCTTTATTTTACGCAATTCTATTATATTTTTCTTCTTCTTAAATTAATTATTACTAACCAAATGTGAAGTCATTCACATAATTTCAATAATCGTGATAAATAGAGAGAACCACTTTCATCATCTGTCAGAAAGATAGCTTTAAAGATTTACATGTCTTTACGTACGTAATTAAATATAATGGATACCTACCTGATGCATTACCCAATGATAAATTATTAATTTAAGAATTGAGTAATTAAACATTTGTTATAACATCTGCAAGAGCTTGCCACAATTTTCAGCCTGGAAAAAATATGTCTAATCATTCTTTAAAAATGAGAATCATATTTCGTTTAAAATCAGTTTGCCATTCAATAATTGTGTTTGCCATTAATTTATTTAACATTTTAAAATGATTGGATTCTTATATTTATAATGAATGGAAATGTGATTCATGGTTCCAAAATAACTAAAATATTGGGATGTTTTCTATTTGGAAACGGCCAATGCTATTTTTTAAAAGACAACAGATTTTATCACCAAGCAAAATAATTATTGAAAATGTAAACCTCAAGAATGTGTTTAATTAATATTTTGATTCTTCAAACAAGATGAAAATTTTTATTCATTTTTTTTAAATCATTTTTTAGATGTGAATTTAAATGGAAATAAGGCAAAATAAAAAGTAAGGCTTTGATTTAAATTTTGGGCAAAATTGGTATAGAAAAAATTATACTTTAGATTAAATTAACTGTTGGTGATTTGTAAGCCTTAATAAATATTTAATTATCATTTCATGTTGGCAAGTAAATAGTTTACCTTTATTTAAGGAAACTGTTTATTTATCTGGTTGTTGACTATTACACCTAGTTTTCATCAATAAAATGTTGATTTTGAAATAAAATCAAAGCAAAGAATCCAAAATGAGAAGAGGCTTAAAAACTTAGAACTGAATGTATTACTTTGTATCTTATAAAGTTGTTTTGAAAATAAACCTTCAAAAATAGTATTTCCTTTTTTTTTTTTTTAAATTCTTGAAAATTAATCAGTTTATCAAATTCTTTCTCTAAAATGTGCAGAAATATTGTAATTTTTTGTTTTTTGTTACAAATTCCTGCATAATTCTTTGTTTTTCTTTATTTTAAAATGTCACATACTATTATTAATAGAATATCATTTTTTAAAGTTTATTTGATGCTTAATTAAGAATTGTTAATGGTATGATTCTTTTTGCAAAGAATGTTATTGATTATTAGCAGAACTGATTTTATCAAGTGATCAACAATGCTAGTTTATATACATATATTTAATTGAGTGCTAACTCCAAACTGTCTTTAAGTACAAGTTTTGGTAATATATTTTTCTTCTTTCTTTTTGTATGTATGTAAAAATGTAATTTTTAGAAATTTAGGTTGTAATAAAAACTGATAAATGAAGTTCTACCTTTTTTATAAAAGTTTGAATTTATATGAATAATTTACTAAATATATATTTATTTTAATAAATTTTTTTAAAATTTTCTAATAGGAAAAATAATTATTTAGTTTCATAATGTTTAGAAAAAATTACTGTTTAGTTTCATAATGTTTTATTATTATTTTTTTTTTCAGATGCTGAAACTCGAAAGAAAATAGCTGATAGGAGTAGAAGAACTCCTTCAATTTTCCATTAGCATGTTCTAGTTTGTGTTTAATTCTGTAATAAAGCTAAATTTGTAAAGAAAATTTCAAAATGATTGATAAATATACTCCTATTCTCACTGACTTATCCCATGAGCTAATTTGTCACATTCTTCAATATCTTCCTTTACAGGATGTATTGTCAATATCATTGTTATGCAAAAAATTACTAGATGCTGTATCTATGCATCTTCGTCTATGTAAGAGGATTGACTTTTGTGAAGGAAAAATTTATGGGTATATGCCATCATCTATAACAGATGATCACATGCATTGCTTATTTGATAAATGTCCTAATCTAGAAATTGTATATGGTCTACATCCATTAAAAGTAGAGAGAAGGAGATTACGAAAAAGATCTGCTTTAACTGTCCCTGGTATAATTGAAGCTTTAAGTTTGTGCCATAATTTAAAGTCAGTAGAAACAAGTGATCTGAGGTTACTAGAAGCTATAATGCAACATCTTCCACAGATAAAAATTATTGGACATTTTCAAAACCGGGATGGAGTATTCCCACCTCAAGCTTCTCATAGACTGAAACTTTTACACTATCCTCGGATATCATCATTGCATTTAATTGGTAATATTTTTTTTTTCCCATTTTGGATTCTGTATTTAATTTTTTTTCTTCATGCTAAGTTATATCTGAGTACTAATACAACTATGTAAAAAGAGATAAAAAGTTTTGCATTGGAAATTGATATATTTACATATAATATAGTTTTTTCCCCTCCTGTCCTTAGCTTTTCCTTTCTTTCTTAAATATTTAAATTGAAACTATAAACGTGCATCAGAAAATATTATAATCTGAAATTCCTATTTGTTGACAGTATTGATAGTAATTTCAAATATGGACCCTCCCCTTCCATTATACATCAGTTTTTCATTATGGAATATTGAAAATGGGCTTTCATTAATTTTCATTCACTAAAATTTTCTTTGTAAATTATTTTTTTATCAATAGTTATTAAATTCAATAACTAAATAAATACCTTAAAAGATAATTGGTTTTCAACCTTTTTTAAGGTATTTAATTCATTTTCCAATGTGCTAGGGCTACACAATTGTTAATCTTAACTTGACATTTGAATTTGGTTTTATAGATTCTATAGCACACCCAAAATTAATACAAGATTAATATTTAGCATGAGTTTAAACTACTTTAATCATAAAAGACTGCAAAGTTGATTATGATTATCATCAATAAATATTTAATTTTTGTAAACATATGACATAAAGATAACAGATTTTACTATGAATTATCAGTATTATATATAGAAAATAATTTGATTTAAATGAATGAAGATCTAACTCTTTTCAAGTAAAAGTTTAGTTTGTTTTAATAGCTTTTATAAGTCTTCTTCATCAGATTCCACATATTTAGAAGGGGGGGGGATCAACATAAGATTTTATAAATCTCAATTCAATGAAACCTTCTGCTTAAATGTCATAATATATATGCTATAAATATATTATGATCAGAGTCTTAATTTTTTTGTATTGAATAACACTTTTTAACAATAAGAGGTTATTATGAAATGCTGATTGTGTAAGTACATCAGAAACCAGTTACATTTTCCAGGTGATTTGAATAAATATATTTTATTGTAAAAAAATACAGTGTTCATCATTATAAAGATACACTTTGATTGTGAAGCATGTATTTTATTTGATCAATGAAATTAATTAATTAATAGATTTGAAACAAAATGTATTCTTTTTTAGAATATGAATGAGAACTTTGTAGTGCTTTTAAAATAATAATTTTAGCAAGTTCATTATTGACTACATTCTATGATTATAAAGTTATTGTACAAACCTTCTCACAAGTACAGTATTTTCTTTTGAGACTGGATTCATTATTATTTTCCTAATAAGAAAAATATGCATATAAATGGTTATTTTTATGATAAGGGCAGATAATAAAAATATAGATATAGGTTACTGTTCTTGATATTCAAGTAGTTTTCATAATATTGAAGTGAATAACCATCTAAATAAACCTTAAGAAATACAGTAAAAGTATCATTATTCACATTGCAAACAACAATTAAAAAAAAAAAAACTATAGAAACTACATTATTTATGATTTATTGAAGAATTTCTAAACATCTGTTAAGAAAAGAACATGATTATAAATAAAGAGATGAAGAAAGTGGCATTTATTTATAAGTTGAACGACAGTTGAAATTTTCAAATTTGATTTGTTCAGTAATATTTTTTAAAGTTAACATTATTATACTATTGGCTACCTAAAAAAAGATTGTAGCCTTCAATGAGTGAGAGATAATCATTGCCAATAAATAGATTTAATTATAAAATTAAAATTTTTTCTGTAAGAATGCAGTTTAACTCTGAAAAAAGAATTTTTTTTTTCATGTGCAAAAATTATGAATAAATATTTTCAATTTAAATTCTCTTCGGTTCTGATGCTACTTAAGAATTATACTTAAAAAGCTTCAGCTGATATATATATATATATATATATATATAATTTGATCATCATTGTTTTTATCTGATGATTTAATTATTTTCAAAGCTTCTGATTGTTTACAATTTTCTGTATGAATGTTCCCAGGTTTCCGTTAAGAGCTTGAAATTTCTTATACTTATGTAAATTTTTATCTTCCTTTATGAGGTAGATTTAATATGAAATGAAGCTTATTAAATATAAGAGCTTAAAACAACAAATATTTTTTATACAAATTTATTTTGATAATACTTAATCAGACATTCTTGCGTATCCTTTAAATGTATTGTGGATTAATTAATTTAGAATGTACAGCAAATGTCAAAAATACTGAAAATTTCAATGTTAACTTTATTTTGAATGCATGATATTTTTTAAAATTTAAACGACATAAATGAATTGAGAGAAATTCTATACTATATATATATAGTGAATGAAAATTTGTAGAAACCAAATATATTCTGTAAATATTCTTTTCTACAATTGTCTGAATTATCTGAAGCTAATAATCCAGGCAACTGCAGATATGCTAGCTCAAATGAAATAATTTTTTTTCTAGTTAACATATATACTATTTAAAAGAAATTTCATGTCTAAATTTTATAATGAATTCTGTATGTTAAATTTCTACCTAATACTTGTATATTAAACTTATGAAAAATTATTAAATCAAGTGTTTCACATTCCAAATTACTTTGAATTTTTAATGTAATTAAAATTTAATATATAATAATTAAAATTTAATATATGTTCAATCTATTTCAAATCCAAAAACTTGCATTTATAAGAGATTGTAAAATAATTCTTCTATTTTAAAATATTTTGTTAAATTTTGAGGGCGTTTTTAAGAACTTCTATTTCCATTTAAATTTTATTTAATAAATTTTCAAAACATTATATTTGGAAGAAAAACATCTTAATATTTGATATGTATTGAAATATTTTAAAGCCTAGGGCTTATTCAGAAAAATATAAAATTGCATTTCTTAGATTATTTACTTTATATCTTTTTTTATCAGCAAAAAATAAATTTTATTCAGTATTCAATCATTTTTTTTTGGAAAGACTGTTCAAATTAAATAACGTTTCATCATTTATTTAATTGATTCTACTGTAAATTTCCTTTAAAGGCTATAGTATGGAAAGTCAAACAAATTTCAGATTTATTTCCTTTTCCATTAAATTACAAGAAATCTGTTTCCCTTATAGCAAAAAATGTACTTATTTTAAAGATGAGAACACCATGTATGGTGTATGGTATTAGCATAAAATGGTAACAGATTATTTTATTGTATGAATTTAGTATTTTTATGGCATCTGTCATGTAATCTTTGATGATTGATTTCTGGTATGTATTTAAAAGTATCTAAAAAATCAAATTTAGTTTTAGACACTTTCTTCTCAACCAAATGAAATGAAAATTTGATGCTAAACTAAACTTTAATGCTCAGAATCCCATACCAAATTTGATATATTTAAGTCATTGCATTTTTGAACTGTCATATTTATATATTTCTGAAGATACAAACAGACACACATTTATTCCCTTGTTAAATTTGGCTCAAAATTTGACAGGTGTCAATAGTATAAATGTTAAATCTGTATATTGAATTTTATTGGTCTAGTTCTCTTCTCTAGTTTTTTTTCATGTTAAGTTATAATCAAACAGCCAAATAGATAGATTTCCTTTGAATGATTTTGCTCAAAATGTGATAGAAATTTGTAAATTTGCAAAGGTTGTATATCAAATTCCATCCATCTACCTCAAAGCATTTTTAAGTTATCTTTGTCTAGATTGATGGGTAGATAGATATTTCCCAAAAATCTGTTTTAAATTTCACAAAGGTCTAAAATGTAGATATTCGTGAATATTTAGAATTAAATTTTCTAAGACTTATACTATACTTTCTCTATAATTCATATACAGGTCAATTTTTTAAAACTCGTACCATACTTCACATTTAATCTGTAAATCTTATAGAATTTTGTTAAGAAATTACCATATCTACAAAACTTTTGCACAATATTTATATTAAAACAATTGTGATACTTTCTTGCATAAGAATTTTAAAATTTTGATATTTAATGTGAAGTTGATTTAGGTATTGTTATCTGAAAATTTATAGTTAATTTTAACAACAATATAAAATTTTAATGTTTGCATTACAAATGTTTTTATGGACTAAATTACTATTAAAGGAGGATTAAAAAAAACAGTCAACTAAAATATTTGCCATTATAAAAAAGGATTCTATTGAAGAAACAACTTTTCTGTTATTAATGTTCAGGTGCCAAGTGAAGTTGATAGCTCAATATAAACTTCAGGCAGATGGTTACATTTAGTGGGAAAAGGGGGTGAGGAGAGAAACTGAGATGGAGAGCAAATCATTGAGAAATGACTGACTTGTGATGAGTATAACTATGTGAACAATAATAATAAATTCATAAAAATAAATGTGATCAATTTTGTCCTACATTTTAAGAACATTATGTAGGACAACTACATGTTTTAAGAACTGCATTTAATTGTTAAAATGTAAATAATTAATAATAACATCTATGTATCTTATTTTTTTTTCTAGGGGCTTAAAACAAATTCTCATTGAATAAGAATTTTTAAAACATCAGAAGATGAAACTGTTTATCAGATGAATGTTACATGTGAAAAAATGTTACATGGTTACTTTAAAAATAATGCCTTATAAATGAATCAAATGCTTAATTATTTTTTATTGAAAGAAAGAAGGGTTTTCTTTTTCAATTAAAATTTTTTATTAATTGATGTTTTAGATAGTTTTAGTTATATTATGAATTTAATGTTAGGCATGAATTGAATATAGATGTTGTGAACATAATTTTGCAGATATGTGGCTGAGAAACAGAAACTTGCAAAATTTTAAACATCTAATTATTTTACCATGGGAACCATAATTTACACAAAGAAAAAACAATAAGCGATGAACTAATCCATTGTGAACTAATACAATCCTCCATTGTGACAAAGAGCAAAAGAGATTGAAATTTGTCCTGTCAAGGATTTTCCTATGATATTTTTTGTCACATGTTGCTTTAAGTGAGAGGATATTTGGTATCTTTTAAAAGAGTGTTTTAAGTATTAGGCATTTTTATCCCTTCTTTCATGATGTAGGAAATGGGAAAGTCATCAGTTTTCCAGAATGCAAGTTATAAATAAAAAAATGTGAGGTTAGAATCGGAAAATGAAAGAACTTTTGAGAATGAAGTTAACATGGGATAATGAAGATAATAATTAAGACAGTAATAATGATTTAATTAGGATTTAAAAATATCATGTATATAGACACACATACAAGAAAAGTGTTTACATATTGTCTTGTGTTTGTTTTAATATGAAAATTTGAAATGTCAATTCAGGATTCATAGTTATCAGACAATTATAGCTCAGAATTATATTATGATCATCTGCATTAATTATGTAAATTTAAAATCTGTAGCATCTACTAATATTCTATTTTGATAACTGTTTCTTCTATCTGCTTAAGTATCAAACAAGTTATGCTAACTATAAATCATAGAAATGAAATTGCAATAGGGCATTCTAATTTTCTCGGAGATTGCAATATTACTTATAAATTCAGAAAAAGATTTCTTTTTCTTATTATTTTTTATTTTTTTATAAATACAAAAAAAAATATACGTATCCTTCATAATTTAATTTTTTAAAAATCTTCTATCCTTTCTTATAATATCTAATAATTTTTTAATCTAAATTTTAATACATTAATTGTTATTATATAGACAAAAATTTTAATGAGTATTGAAACTCGCTTATATTAATGAAATTATTGCTATGCATAACAATGTAGTGTAAGATTTTAAATATAAGCCTCATTTTATTACATTACTGCTGCCTTTTTGTAGTGGTTGAATTGGATTTTTTTTGTTTACATTTTTTGTAGAATTTTAGTTATCTGTATAAAGGTTAATGAGTTAGAAAAGTTTTTAATATTATAAAAATATTCAATGAAATACATTAGTTCTGAGTTTAGACAGTTGATTACTTTTTCAAAATTATTGTGCATATTGAAATCTTTCTATTTGTCATGACATTTTACTTGAAATTCAGGTAAGTAATAAAATGAATTAATCTCAATGAAATAGTGTTAATTAAAAAATCAGGGAATGCATTCTTAAGTATAAATCTGCTCATTCAAGTAAAACTGTGTAAAATATAGGTTAACTAGCAGAAACAACAATAATCAAGTGATACCCTAATTCTAAAATTTTGTTTTTAGAGCAGTTGTGCTATCTTTTTTTATTTGAATAACTGTAATTCCACTATATTCAATATCAGGATTTGTCATTTTAAATATTCTTTCACTTTTCTGTTTATGTTTATCTAATCTTATTAGATTTAAATAAATAAGGTTTTGTATTTGTTCTCCCATCCTGTGATGTAGTTGTATGGTTCACACATTAAGGATCGAATCAATGTGTTGTAAATTATTTAGTATTGAAAATTATTCTATTATATTTATATTCAGAGTTTCTATGTAAATAATTCATGTAGTCTATATTTTGCATGCATAAACTAATTAAGTAATTTATATTTTAAGGTGTAGAAGTACCAGAGCTAACTGCCATGCCACATTTAGAACATCTTCATTTGCAGTGTGTTCGTTTTACCAAACTTCAACCATTTCGAGCTTTTCTAGCATCAAGGCTGAAGTCATTTGTTATGAAACATTGTATGGGCCCAACTTTATCTCTAAGGTATGTAAGTGATATGTATATCTGCGATCTAGCAGTGATAGTATCAATTATATCAATATGCATTTCTTTTAGTTTTTGGCCCAAGTAATAACTCCTTGTTTTAGTCTTATTAATTTTTTTAAACTTTAGTATGTTAATAATACTAAACATTCTTTTTTTTAAAAAAATAAAAAACTTATTCAATATAGAGAACTGGTTTAAAAATAGAAAAAAAAAGAGTAAAGTAAGTAAGTAAATACATACTTTACATATTTTGTTATAAATTTCAAAATATTGAATTAAACTTCCCAAGTTCCTTTTCAGAGAGTAAAGTTAATTGTAAGCACATTAAGTGCATTTTCCAATGTCTTGTGTATGTCCAAGCATGCAGAATAATATTACATAATTTATTATTTAATAGTGTTTGATGTAATTAGATTTATTAAAAGATATATTATTAGATTTATTTATTGCTTGGACTATTTATTCTTTAGACATAATACTGTCTTTTTTTAGTTTGCGACTCTATTAAAATTATTCAACATAAGTATCAAATTCACATTTCAAGAGAATGAATTTCGTGTAAATAGTTAATTGAAAACTACTTTGAGATTAAAGATTCTATTGTAATTTATATATATGCATGGCCACTATTGCCCAGATTAAGCTTTAATTTAAAGTCATAATGTTTAAAAACCTATCATAAATTCTCCAATACTCATTAATGAATGCTTGCACATTGCTTTTATTTTCCTCGAACATACAGAACATTTATATAAGAGAAGGCTTCTTTTTATCGACTGTGTTGTTCCTAATCCTTGCAATCATTTTTCAAGCTCATTGCATTTTCTGTATCTATTTTTAACTTATTTTCCACTGAGTAAATGTTACCTGACTCCATATTTTTGGGGGATTTTTTTTATCTTCTTAATGCTTCTTATTCCCATTCTGAATTTATCTTTTTTAAAGTTTGGCAATACTCTACAAACCTTGACACCGATGTTGCAGCAATGTTTCCTTTTACCCATTTTAGTTTTTCTTAAATATCTTAAAAGTTCCTCAGTTGTCATGCTACCTGTTTGTATCAAATTAAAGAGTATAAAATTCTTTACAATTTCAAGCTTTTTTTTTCAAGTTTTAATATTTTTAAAATGTGCTTTCACTTAAAAGAAATCTTATTTGAAAGATCATTTGTTATTTTTTTTATTAATTTTTTACAGTTACCAACAATTCTCAAACTCCAATCTGAATTTTTGGGATTTTTATCTATAAAACGACTTTCAGGACCATACATTGTATAGAGATTTTTTTTTATCCTCTTGATGCCTACTATTGCCCCTTTGAATTTGTCAACACACACACACACACTCACGCACTCACTCACACACACACACACACACAGAGAGAGAGAGAGAGAGAGTCTTTTTACCTAGAGTTTAGTGAGACAAAATTAAAATTCATTGAATACCTCTTATTGGAAGTCATGCAAAACTTAGCAATCAAGTAAATAAATCTTGAATTTGGCAACACCCTCTATAAATTAATTTAAACTTTCTTTTAATATACTATTATCCATTTCCTCTTATATTGTTTATACGAAGAGGGAAAACATAGGTTTTTTTTTTCCTTCCATATTTGAGTAACAAACCTGCTTTTTTGTTCAATTCAAATAGACTTTTCTTCCTTTCTATCTTACCTTAAATATCCAGCATTGATGAAGTCATCAATCTTCCTAGTGATTGATCTACAATTTCAAATAAAACAGACAGATAATTATTTGAGATTTTTACATGTGGTTTATTGTATTAGGTTTTTTTTTCCTACATTTCCTTGCATACATAATTTTGGTTTTTTATTTTATAATTTTCACTGAATGATGTTCACTAAAATCAGTGAGTTTTCAAATTACAATTTTTGAGCTATATTTAGTTTTTTATAACTATTTATTAAAAAAGAGCAAATAAAAATTTTATTTTATTTAGCTTATTGCTATCTTTACAATATGTTATAGCACTTTATTAGATGACAGTGTTCATGCTAAACAAGAGCATGTGTTCTCTTTTTTTCTACATCCATTTTGCTCTCGGGTGTTATGCACTAATCTTATATATAATGTATGCTTTAATAAGCTTGGATAAGATTTTATAAGATTTAGGATGCAGCTAAATACTTATTAGTTATTTATAAAAGATGTTTGAATAAAAGAAACTGTTATAAATAAGAATTTTAAATGTTTTCTCTATCTTTTGTTTCATTTGTTGATAGTTTCTTTTATTAATAGGTACTTGTCACTCATAATTGCCTTAAGTTCTGCACCAAATTTAGCTCGCTTAGAACTTGTCCGTGTTCCTTTGCCTGGTGGACTCTTTCAACGTGCTGTCGAAGACTCTTATAGGCATAATGGATTTGTGAATTTAAAAACACTGGTGATTTCAGGATGCAAGGTAGAATAAATAAATAAAATATTCTATTTGTTTCATAAGATTATTGATTAAATTAATGTCTTTATATAAGATTTTCCAAGAATGGTAAAAAGAACTATTTTAAAAAAAGATGTTAATTTAAATAATTCAGAATTATGTGATGCATTATAGTAGCATTCTTTCTTTCTTTAATTTCTTGTATCCTTAAGTTTAAAATGATGTAATGTAAAGAAGGTTAAGATATTTAAAGCATTTACATTTTTATTCACAATTATTTTATCCATATGTGCTTGTTGCATTAATGTAAAACTTTAAAAAAAATGTATTTTAAAGTTATTCTGTAAAAATTTAATTTGATTAAATAATTTCTCGAAATTTATTCTTAAAAAAAAAAAAAAATAAATAAAAAAAAAAAAAAACGGAACAAACGGAATTTAGAACATTTTATTTTGCTTATTTCTGAAAATTGCATTTGTGTGTGTGAAGTGAAATTTAAAATATTGCTGAAAGTGATTGTAACTATTTATATAATTACTTCCCTTCACTAATTCATGTGATATATATTTTGTTGTTTACTTTTATCCCTTATTTTGATTGAATACCTGTAAACATTCAGAGGAAAAAGATTTTCAAAATGCATTGATTATTTTTGTCTAAACATTTAATTCCATCTTTGTAATTTAAAGAATAATTTAATCAGATAATTAAAAAAATACAGGTAATAAATAATTATCTGAAAATGCAAAATAGTGAAATTGATTATATTAGTTCTCAAAATGAGACTTAATATTATGTAGCTCATTTTGCTTTCATCCTTTATTGATCAATAAATATGTTTAATCTCATTTACATTGTAATTAAATATTATTTGAGTTTACTTATAATCATTTCAATGTTTATTTATGATTTATAAACATATTCCATTTTAATAATTAAAATAAATTGTAGCTAATACAACTTCGGATTACTTATAACAACAGGAAAGTATGGCTTCATATTTTCCTGTTTATTAATCAAGAAATTTAGAAAGAAAAGTATTATTAAAAATTTAAAAAAAAATTCTTTGAATTTACTTGAAATTGACTTTTTAAATTTGATATAATACATACAATATAGTGCTTTTAGTATTACATATTTATAATATATGTGGAAGTAGATTAAAATCATCAAATTTATTATCAGCATAGTTAAATTTTTTTAAATATTAAGACTGTTAATTTTTTTAAGCATATATTCTACCCTGTTTACTTAGGTAGTCTTTCTCCTATCTATTAGGTTTTATTTTTCTGCCTAAATTGTAATTCAAGACTTGTTAACTGTGCAACTTCAAACTTAATTGCAAAAAAATTATTGCAGTTTTCTCCTCTAAAGTTATTCAGGCCTGCTTTTTATTAGCTTTTAATGTGTATTTGTATATTGCATTCTAATTGAATGATTTTTTTTTTACATTACTGGCTTATTTGTCAACCAAAAATATTCTTTTATAATATAAAAAGTCACAAAAGAAACTTTTGTGAGCAAATATATTTAACCAGTCATCATTGACAATCTGGTGGCTAAACCAGTATTATTTTTACAAAAAATTTCAATATATTCTTTTATGTTTAACTAAGACTTAATGGCTTTCTGAACAAAATATTTTTAAATGTGAAATTTTAATGATTATGCATGTCATATTGTTTCATATGCCTTTTATAGTTATATTTATTGTGTTATATGCCAATCTAATTTATTGTTAATTTCCTTTTGGAAGGGAAATGATTAAACTTCAATTATCCAGCAACATGTTTGTTAAATTGAAATGCTTTTTAAGAGATATAAGGATAGAAGAAACTAAATATCAATAAAAATTTCTCTGATCTAATTTTTAAAAATAAATATAATCCAATGAGCCAACATATCAGGCTAAAAGAACCAGTAATATATAAGTATTTAAAAATGTGCAAATTTTCAAAAGATTCATCATTGCTTACTTCTGAAGCTAAATATTAGTGACAATTGCGGCAGTTTTCAAACATTCTACTCTAAACACATTTAAAAAAATAGAAGCTTATTTAATTTGGACAAATAAGCCAAATCTTCTTAATTTGCACATTATTTATGAATGGAATATCAATAACAAAATGATTCCAGTTTCATTCACAACAATGAACTTATTGTTGCAAAATACATTTAAAATATTTTTAGATTAAATTTAGATTAATGAATTTTACAGCAATTATATTGATGTCATTGGAGAGATAATTATTTAAACTTTAGAATGGTATAAAAAGCAATTTTGTACATCTTTAGAAGATTTTGTGCAACATTTATGAAATGACTAGTTAAAATTTGAAATAAATTCTTTTAAGATGCTCATTTCCACCCTCCACACTATGTTGGTACCAAATTTGGTAGTTATAGATCAAATAGTCAGATGTCAGTAGAATGTCAATACACACATGTACACAAATATTCTTGTTTATTAATAACAGAGATGAATACCCTTGTAGGAAATAAATTTTTTGATTAATATTGTCATTTTTAGTTAATTATTCTGTAGATATATATGTTAAGTATTCTAGTTCCTCGAATTATATTTCTAATATGTTATTATTTTCTAATTCTATATTTAATTAAATAAGGATCTTATTTCCATCAATATTTAAGTAAGAAATTGTATCAGGAAGGAGGAAAATATGTATCTTTCAATTAATTTGTATTTGAAATATAAATATTGACCATTCAAAAGATTTATTTTGATCTTTTATATTTATAATATAAAGAATGTTTAAAATTGTTGTTAGCAAATTTAAGTTATTATTTCTTACTATTTTAGGGTGTTATGGAAGCTGATTTAGGTCATCTTATGATTGTAGCCAGCAAAAATTTAGAGAGAGTTTTCATACAACCATCTCTTACAAGGGACAGCTTGTTTGTTTCACTTTCATTTGCGCAGTGTGAATTTCCTAAATTAAAAGACATCCATTTGGGATATGTAGACAAATTGGATTTTACAGGTGAATATTGATTTCTATATTTTTTGGCATTAATTTCACATTGCTTACACTATTTTTGCTGCTTACTTTTGGTGACCAATTGAATCACCAGGATCAATGATAGCTAAAATTTTCAATTAAGCATTTTGTGTAATTTGCTCTTATAGCTTTTCTCAGCAAAATATTTTTAAACTTCAAATTTTGTATAGCTGTCATATTATTACTATTTTATCATGCTATATTTTTAAACAATATCTCACAAAATATTTTTAAACAAATTTTGTATACCTATCATATTATTACTATTTTATCATGCTATTTTAGAAACCTGACATCTTTCTCTTCATTATGCTATACATTTTACTGTTTTCCATCTGTATCTTTATACATCCAGTTACAAAACAGAGAAGTTTAAAGCAGTGTTTAAAAATGAAGGCACTGTAAAATACTTTTCTCTATTATCTGATTCTGAAGTTACAACATTTATTTAAAGTGAAGCAAAATTAAAAAAAATATATAATGATGTCTTTTAGTGTAATTTGCTTTACTAATAAGAGAAATATAAATTGTAAAAATATTAAATGAAATTCTTTATTTAGCAATGAAAAAAAAAAAAAAAACAAGCGGCGATTAAATATTTGATAAAACAATGAAAATTAAAATATTATTGTAAAATATGTTTATATATGGATTACTAATGTACATGACTTATTAAAAAATATTTTTAATTCATCAGATATCTTCCAGAGTGTAGGTATGCTAAATGTGGTAACTCTAGGTCAATCAGTCTTGTCTGTAGAGTGCCAACACAGACACACACACCTTTATTATTAGTAGCAATTGAATTTTTTCTTAATTATTTTTTGCACAAATACTTTTATATCATTTATTTGATTCTATTCATATCAACAATAATTTTCTTTAAATGAAAAAGAATACTGTATTAAATTTGCTGAGTACTTTTTTATTCTAAAAATATGTTTTATAAAGGTACTCGTCCTCCCTTTTTTCAGTATTATAGTTTATCAATATGAAGTACAAAATCTTTATTTATATATATGCTTAAGTATTTATTCTTGTTTATTTCCTTAGGAAACTAAAGTATGCATTTTAAAATAATTTATAGAATTTCAATTTGCTTGTTGTTTTTCAACAGGGTCATGGTCAAATGATAGTTTAATATCTTTGGGATTAGCTGAAGTTCCTGATACACCATCATCTTTAACTGATAGTGGCATGAAAGTCATCAGCGAATTATTTCCTCATATTAAAAGGATGTCTGTCAGCAATTGTCCTCATTTAATGCTGATGGATCAATGGTCAGCTCGTATAAATGGTAATGCTCAATTTTTATTCATTAATATTATTAATTAAAGTTGGTTTTATTTATTTTCTTCGAATTTATGTGTAACGAAATGCCAGAATTTGTGTATTGCCTATGTGCACAAAAATTGTGCCCCCCCAAAATTAAAAATTATTCTATCAAAATTATCACTGTTTCTGATGTTTTAGTATATCATTACCAGTTTTTTTAAAAGAAGTATTAGTGAATTTAGAACCAGTGTTTTCAGTTCATAAACGATAAAGATATATGAATGCATTAAATAGAAAATTATATGAGAATTTAAAAACATTTATTTGTTATTTTTATTTGTTTTTAATTCATGATTCAATTATGAGTATTTATTTTACTGTTCTATACTAAACTTATCCAATATATCTATCTATATATATATATAATTTCGCAAATAAAATAATTTTGTAAACAAAAATAATGAAGACATTTTTCTTTTTGGAAGCAATATCAGATATTATTGAAAATTTTTCAAAATTTTAAACAAATAGATTTTGCAATTTTTTTATTGCAATATACATTCAATTCTCCTACATTTATACTTAATTTTTTACTTTTATTGCAGTTTTTTAGTTTAAATATCATTTGTATTTTCCTAATTTGCTGTTTTTACATATTTTTTCAATTAAAAAATTATTAAATAAATTTAAAAGGAAGCATATTTATGATATGTATTTGCATAATTATTTTAGGTGAAATGCAAGGCTGGTTAGAATTGACTGATTTAACTCTGCAACGATGCCATTGTTTACAATTACTAACTTTTGCTGAATTCCTTGAATATTTACCTAGTATTGAAGTTGTCATATTGAATGATATGTTCAGGGAACCACCTAAGGGCTGCAGTCATGTTGGTCTAAGCGCAGGAACTGGACTTGGAATGTCTTCTGCAGTTGTTAGCAACCAAGATGAGCATATTGCTGTTCAAGGTCATCAGCAAGATTTTGAACTTCAAGCTGATGATCATGTAGAGAATGAGGAGATGGATAGAGATTACATAGATGTGATAGAGAATGAAGAAAATCCCGATCAACATATAATGGTTTTGCAACAAGAATTTTTTGATGAGGAAAATCATGTTGCACCTGCTGCTGTTATGCAGAGAGAAAATGCTGATCCTGAAAATAGAATTGAGAATATGGAACAAGAGGTACCCGAAAATCGTATTCGAAGAGAACTGAATGAAGATTATGCTGGATATATGAATGAAAATAATGCAGAGGATGATGGTTATGACCCACAATATATGTTATTTGATGAATTTGTATCATCATCTAGTGATGAGGATGATCAGCCGAAGCTTTTCAAACTCTCTAAAAAAGTAGGCACTGATTCATATGACCTTGAGAGGATCGATGCAGCAAATAATGGTTGCTGTAGTGAATCATCAAAATCTCCATCAGTCCAACATAAATCAGTACCAGTTTTACCAGATGGAAAAGTGAATGTAGATTGTGATGGTAAAAAAGGTTCCAATAATCAAAGTCACGGTAAGAGTTCTAGAAATAAAAATGACATTTCTTATGTAAAGAAGTGTGCACATTCAAAAATATGCACAAATAAATGTTCTAAAGGGTTTGATCCAAACCAGCCTTCAACATCCAGAGATGGAAATTGCCTTGATTGCTCATGTGTTGATTCTGATTCTGAAAGGAAAGATGCAGGAATTAGTGTAAAAATTGAATTAGAATCTGATGAAGATGATGAGAATTTTCGACGTAGATATCCTCCTCTTCAACCTGCTACCAAAAAAATGAAATACTATGATAAAAGAAAGGATACTATGATGCCTGATGAAATACCATTTAAAGGTCCTTTAACTCGGAATCGTAAAAAAATCCTCCATCAGAAAATTAAAAAAGAACCTACAATTCTTGAAATGCCTGAAGTAAGCACTGTAAATATAGATGAATCACTTAATGTACAAAATAGATTTCATATGCCATTTGAAAATGAGTGTTTAATGCCTGAAGATTCCCCTGGATATGTAAATAATAAGCCTATTAAAACTGAACCAGTTGATGATGGATATGAAAATCCTTTGAATAATCAAGATGCTATTATAAGACCTCAGTTTATAAATCCTTCAGATGAAAATGTAAATGATGGACATAAAATGAGGACAAGGAAACATAAACTACGTCACAAGGGACGCAGTTCAACAGAAAATCCTTTTAATAATCAAGATGTGAATAAAAAACATCGACGTAGAAATCCTTCAGAAGAAAATGCAAGTAAAGTATATGACAAGTTAAGGGCAAAGAAGCACAAAAAGCATAAACATAAGAAAAGCAAAAAATCAAGTAAACGTAATAGACCATCTCGTAAAAAAGGACCTATTACTCGGAGTAGAAGTAATAAACATCTGCATGAGGGACGTGAAGTAGTGAGCCAAGGTACTCAAGCTACTAGTGCAGACATTCGGCGTTCACTTAGAAGACAAAGAAATTGTTCTTTACGTTGTAAGAAAAAAAGCAATAGTATTTGTGGTTCTTCACACCGTAAATCTCATAATCATATGTAAGTATTTTGCATCGCAAATTATTTATCAGAAGTTTTTTTTATTATGTATATTACTTTTTATTATATATATTAAATTCCCAAAAGATCAAATACAATCCATATAATTGAGAAGTGACTGAAAATTTCTCTGGCATTTCTTGTAATTCAAAAAGTAATTACTTATTATTCAATAAAACTATAAATACTTATGAAAATAAGCTATGAATAAGTATATGAAACATTTTTCATACAAGTTCCTGCCTTCATATTTAGATTTGCATAAATTGGATTTTTTGAAAAAGCAAAACTTAATTTTTGGATTGATTTCTTAATTTTCTCGATTAAAATATCTGAAATAGACAAATATTGGTGAATAACATTTTGTTATTTTTTCTTTTTGGATTGATGAATTCTAAGCAAATGAAAATTTCAACTCCTAATGTTAATGGGAGTGGCATTTTCAGTATATTTCAAAATATTATGAATTTTTGACATTAAGTCTTAATCAAGGTACAAACTGTCTTTTAAATTATATTTTCTTATAAATTATTTTGAAAAATAAAAATTGAATAAACTATATATAAACTTGAATACCAATTGAAGGAGCAAGATCTAAAACATCACTGTTCCAATTTTTATCATCTTTCTATCTAGTAGATTTTAATAAAAGGAACAAATAACCAACAGCTTTCAAAACTACATAATTTTCAATTTCTCATTAGTATCACAAATTAATAAAAATATTATCTGGCAGGAATAAAAAAAAAAGAATCAATAAAATGGTACAAAAAAAAAGATTATGGCAACATTTCCAAACTTTATAACACATAATGCAATCATCATGGCACCATTTCTTGTTTGCATGTTGTTAATATCTGGGAACTGTAAATATTTCACGAGCACCCATAACCTTTAATCATTAGTTTATTTATTTTAAGTATTTTAAAATCCAATTAGTGTTGCATACATTATTAATTGTAACTAAATTAGCTGTTTCTTGTTTCATATAAAAAGAGGGTATTTATTAATCTAAATCATTATTTTATTTTTCAATTAAGTTAAATGAAATATTTTATGCATGTAAAATGGACATTTTTAGAATAGCATCAAATCTTAGAAACTTACAAATGATGTTACTTTCTATTTATACAAATAATTTTATTACTAAATTACTATAAAAGTTTATTAAAATTCTATGTATTAAATAAAATTGATGATTTAATATTCTGTAATGAGAATAATTTGATAAGTTTCATCTTAATTATTAAAGCAATTTTAATAAGAAATTATTAAAAGAAAGATATACAGATTTTGACAGCATGAATTTTTTTAGTTTTTTTAAAATACCCAATATTATGATTCTTTTATGCAAAACAAAGTTGTTGAAAATTGGTCATTTTACTCTGTAAGATTTTAAATATTAATTTTTTCTGAAATTATTTTATTTCTACAGTATGTAGAAGTATGAAATTCTGAGCCATATTTTATGAAATTTTAATTATGATTGAATTTTTAAGTATGGATAGTATAACTAATTTCTTTATCTTATAAATTCAATATATTAGATACCTTGTACCTTCCTTATTTTAGCTTTTATTTTGTATTAGATCTTAAATTTTTTGGAATAAAAATAATTCATAATATCAAAAAAATCACTTGTAATCTATTATTGTTTTCCTTCCTACAGTTTGTTTCTAAACACATTTTTCTTTTTAAAAAATTAGTCTCTTTTTTATTTATTATTAGTTCAGCTCGGCAACAGATGAAGAGGCCAAAGCAAGCTAATCCAAATGTAGAAGTTCAAAATAAATCAACGAGTACAAGTGATCCTTTAATGGAAGATGATGCAGTTCAGGTATTTTTTTCATTGTTGAATTTGAAATTAAATTATGTGAAAACTGTTATTCATTTTGATTATATGTACATACTTATTCATATTAAAAGGAAATACTTTTTATGTTTCATTTTCATTCTTCTTCGGGAAATTCTTTTAAAAAGTAGTTGTGCAATGAGAAATTTATGATATATATATATACAGGGTTTTGCCATAGTATATAGAATTAGAAGCCTAGTATAGTGGCAGAAAATTACAAAAATAATTATAAAGGGTGTGACTTCAGATAGGGAAAAAAGGGTTAGTAAAAAGTAGAAAAATTTTATTGTTAAAAGCAGGATTGAAATATAGAAAATACATCACAGTTCAATATCAGACAGAAGATATTGAAAATTCTTTTTTAGAAATTATTTAAAGTTTTGGCCACAAATGTTATTATATTTCTAAAACTTGAAGAAGTATAAATTGCCGGAGAAGTTAAAACATACCTAGAATTCTGACAATGTCTGCTGAAGTGATGATGATTTGCATCATCTCCCAGTGTACCCATTGGTCTCTGATAGACAACTGATTTCAGATGGTTTTTGAAGAAATCAGGGATTGGAAACAATTTGTGTTAGGTATCTGATAAGTTGCAAATTAAATTCATATCTAAATTTTTCATTTATTCAATCTAGTTGTTTTTTCCAACTGAATTTTATATTTCAAAAATTCTGCTGTGCTCACTAATATATACCTGTTGCTTTTATTTTTTGCATTTAAAAAGATTTCTTTGATTTAACTGATTGCTACTAAATTGTGTGTTCATTTGGACATGCCATTTTTGTGATTTGTCGCTATTAAAACATAACTCCTGATCCTATATTATTTATTTATTTTATTACTGGTGCCCAGCATATTGCTGCTGCCAAAAAAATTACCTCAATCAATTATAATTTATCAATGTTTTATCGAAATACGATGAACAGTACATAAAATACGAACAAATATCCTTTTTTATATATTAGATTTGTGTATTCTTTTAGAATTGGTGTTCTTTCAGAATGGTAATGAAGGAAACTATTTATTGTATCTCTTGATTCGTTTAATATTCGTTAGGAATTTTCAAGTTTAACTTTAGAAAATGTGATTGAAATATTTTCTTTCAAAATTCATTAAACATAGAAAATATATTTATACCATAAAATCTTTAATATAGTTAGTTGAAAAGATAATTTTTTTTTTAAAAAAAAGATAGTGCAAAATTATTTGTACTATAATATTTTTGGAAGTTACTGCAAAAAACGCTGACATTTAATTAAAATTTTAAACCTCCCAGGATTGGTCTCCCCAAAATTTGCTCGCATAATCTATAATAAAGTTGTTACCTCTGAGAATGACTTGCATGACATTTGTCTTCAATAGCTATACAATATTAACCTTTTACTTGGGTTTAATATTTCTACTGAATCTATTGTGTTTCCTCAGTGAGCTATTTGGAGATATATCCTTGGTAAATAGATGCAGTTGAGATCTAAATTTTTATTTTTTATTTTAGATAATTGTACTATATGTATTGTAATTGTACTAATTGTATATGTCTATGACCATCCTGTATATGTAAGCAATAAACTGATCAAGTTTCATCACAATCGGATGAATGGTGTAGGAAGTCATAAAACATATGCAGACAAACATTACTTTTTATTTTTATAGGCAATGGTAACTTATTTATTTGTGATAATTTTTCATTCTCTTGATACCACTATCACTATAATAAGCAAGCCCAGTTGTGTCACTTTTGTTTTGAAATAAAATGTTAAAATATACACAGGTGTGCTATTTTTAAGACCATCTTACTTCACTGCTGGGAAAAGCATATATCCTGCAGCATAAAACTGTTAAATTTATTAAATGTTGTAGTTGTTTTGGTTTCTGCTGAGATTAGGGTTCAAAAGAAATTCTTACATCTTTTTTACAGAAAGTTATAATTTTAATCTTATATATGATATTTTATTAACAGTATGATTATAAAAACATGGAATATTAATTTTTATACATATTATTTTATAATATTGTTTATGGTTTTTCTTTTTTGATCAAAGCAATTTTTTAATATTTATGAATATTGTTAAATTTTATTTGAGGTGTGATTTTATATCTTTTAGTATAACTCTTATATTTGATAATCAAAACAATTAATGATTGAAAAAGTTATTTTAGCATTTTATTATTAGTATTTAAGACTAAAATATATCATTATTTTAAATTTAATATGTGTATATATTTTTAGATGTTAAGATTAATGTCAGAGACTTTGATTAGTCTAACCATAATATCATGTGGGATATCTGATCT